>JACXGI010000176.1:0-136485 GCA_016801175.1 Esox masquinongy | reverse complement strand
AAGTTGGTGCGATTATTTGCAAATTTAAGAAAGAAAAGAACTGTCAATCTCCCTCGGTCTGGGGCTCCATGCAAGATCTCACCTCGTGGAGTTTCAGTGATCATGAGAACGGTGAGGAATCAGCCCAGAACTACATGGGAGGATCTTGTCAATGATCTCAAGGCAGCTGGGACCATTGTCACCAAGAAAACAATTGGTAACACACTACGCCGTGAAGGACTGAAATCCTGCAGCGCCCGCAAGGTCCCCCTGCTCAAGAAAGTACATGTACAGGCCTGTCTGACGTTTGCCAATGAACATCTGAATGATTCAGAGGAGAACTGGGTGAAAGTGTTGTGGTCAGATGAGACCAAAATCGAGCTCTTTGGCATCAACTCAACTCGCCGTGTTTGGAGGAGTAGGAATGCTGCCTATGACCCCAAGAACACCATCCCCACCGTCAAACATGGAGGTGGAAACATTATGCTTTGGGGTTGTTTTTCTGCTAAGGGGACAGGGCAACTTCACCGCATCAAAGGGACGATGGACGGGGCCATGTACCGTCAAATCTTTGGTAAGAACCTCCTTCCCTCAGCCGGGCATTGCAAATGGGTCGTGGATGTGTAATCCAGCATGACAATGACCCAAAACACAAGGCCAAGGCAACAAAGGAGTGGCTCAAGAAGAAGCAAATTAAGGTCCTGGAGTGGCCTAGTCAGTCCCCAGACCTTAATCCCTTAGAAAATCTGTGGAGTGAGCTGAAGGTTTGAGTTGCCAAACGTCAGCCTCGAAACCTTAATGACTTGGAGAAGATCTGCAAAGAGGAGTGGGACAAAATCCCTCTTGAGATGTGTGCGAACCTGGTGGCCACCAAGTACTAAGTCATGTTTTGCAGAGGGGTCGAATACTTATTTCACTCATTAAAATGCAAATCAATTTATGCCATTTTTGACATGCGTTTTTCTGGATTTTTTTGTTGTTATTCACTGTTCAAATAAACCTACCATTAAAATTATAGACTGATCATTTCTTTGTCAGTGGGCAAACGTACAAAATCAGCAGGGGATCAAATAATTTTTTCCCTCACTGTAGTTAGAATGGTGGCAGATCAAAATAAAAATGCTATTTCCAAATCAAATTGATTTTATCAAGCCCTTCTTACATCAGCAGTTGTCACAAAGTGCTTTTACAGATATCCAGCCTGAAACCCCATGGAGCAAGTAACAAGACTTAACGCTCAGTGGCTAGGAAAAACTCCCAAGTAGGGTCCAAACATGACATGTATGATCATAAGACAAGCAGGGCACTAAATGCATGTGGGCTATATCCAGTCTTTAAACAGAATCCAAGTCAGCTGCAGAACCAGGTGGATAAGGACAGGGACAATCAGTTTGGGTGTGGGCAGTGGCTGCATGAATCATCAGGCAGCTCCTTGATCTGCAACACGAACAGGAAAACTATGGACAGGGACAGCGTAGAGTCATTTGGGTCAGACAGTCCTAAGGCGTGGTCCAAGGACCCATGACCTCTTGCGGTTAAATAGGGCACTCCAGTATGAGTCAGTAGGCAGTAATGTAACCAGATTACTAATGTAACCAAAATTAACTTCTTATCAATAAAAAACTATTTAATTGTGTGTTCTGTTCGGTAAAACCAGATTCTGCACCCCAAATTCATGTGAGAAGCCCATGGGCTGGAGCACTGCAATAAAACCTGGCTCTTCAATGATACAATTTCAGAAGAAAAGCAGACATGTAGACAGTAGAGAATGACAGTACCAAAGAGGAGGAAAAAAACTTGCACACAGGGGAAGCATTCCCAGGGCATACTGCTATTGCTGGAGTAAATCAACCTCAATGTCAGTTCAGGGACAGACATACCTGAACAACAAAGGAGAACAACCCCAGAGAAGCACCACATGTGGGGATATTTACATATTAGTTTTCAATCGAGATTTAAAATTGTATAGATTTTGACACATCGTCCAAATCTCGTAGGAGACATGTAAAACTTGACCTAATAAAATAAGACTAGTTTCTGTGTTGCTTGAATAGGTATAACCTATTCAAGGTTATACATATTAATAAAACTTAAGTTTTATTAATCACAGTAAATACTATACCTCTTCTCACTACTACTAACATTAACATTTTACTAATTTAGCTGACACTCTTTCCAGTGCAACTTAAAGAAGCAATTAGGGAAGCAACTTAGGCGAATTAGGGACGTGCCGGAAGCAACGCAATCTTTGGACCTCTACCTTGATTAAGCTCACCGCTGCTACAAGGAGTTGCTTGAGCATGATGAGAAAAGCCAACCATATTCAAATACTAACCCTCCAACCCTGAACATTGTTAGCTAGTTGCATCACCCTCCATTGGACCTCCGGACTAATCCACAAGCCTGGTTCAAATTCTCAGAGACGCAGGCATGACTCAACGTAAAATAAGATATAATAGAAACATGGTGAAAATACAAAAATAAATGAAGATAATAAGCTATTGGAGATTGATATTGGATTTTGATACACCAGAAATGTGTATCAGCTTATTAGCTTATTATTATGGATATTGATGAACAATTCTTTTCATTATAATGAAAATGAGAGTATGTATGTTTAACACTCACCTCTTAGAACAGGTGTTATGCGAATATTTAATTAAGTCAAAATCACATTTGTATTTTAAACAGTTGCATAGACATTTCCATCATTACTGTGAGAAACGTAATTGACTTTGTCATACCATTCCAGGCTTCCAGATTGAAACATAGCAAGGAAAATTGTGGATGAAATTTCCACAAATAAATAAAAAGAAGTTGGTTTAGTGACTAGTTTAAACGGTTCAAGAGATACTATAAGTGTGTTTCTTAATTCTATTCTATAAAAGTATTCAGATTTAGATTGTCAAAGTAGATAAACAGTCCAGACTTTTAAGTTGGGATAGCCTAAACATGTGAAACAATGTTGGTTTTGTGCCTCTAGCTTGAACATTTCAAGAGATACTGTTAATGGGTTAATAAAATACTATACAAATAGCCTATAATTTATAAACATCTTCAAAGAATATATAATTAGGAAAGCCTTAACGCTTGAGGACTTAATTATTAATTTGTTATTACAGATTAACTGGTCAAGAAGCATGATCATTTTTAATGCAATCCTCTATATTCCTGTGGTTTTGTCCCCATTCAAGTCCATGGTTCCATTTCCCCCATTGAATTACATTTGGCAAACACACCTGTAAAGAGTGAGTTTATGCCCATAGCAATGCAAAACCCATCCTGTTGGAACATCACCCGTTTTAAGTTTCCCCAGAAAGTAATAAAACAATATTCTTCCATATCTAAAACAAACTTCCCTCTCTTATTGATATACTCAAAGCAATCAACATTTTGGAGAACCCTCTTGATATCCCTCCCAATATCTCCCATTTAAAAAAAATAGAATTAAAATTCTATTTTTAAAATATCCCCATGTTCATATGTATGTCTTTGTATACGCAAGTGGAATATTAACTAGCTATCAACTTTGTTAGTAACAAACACTTTGCATGGGCTACCTGCACTTTTATATAAGAAAACAGTTGGGGTTACTAAAGACCTGCAGCTAGGTAGCAGGGCAAACTCTGCAACAAAGTTATTGGGATGTGGCAGGGTTAGTATTTTAGTGTTATATTCATATAAATGTATGGTTACTAATGGCTAAGGATTTTAGGTGAGGTAAATTGTCTGTGATGATTTTAGTTGTGGTCAGAAGGCTTGGAACCCCCATTACAGTTGGATGCACATCTGTTGAAATAAAAGAAAAGTTGCTGCCTTAGATATAGCACTGTACCGTTGGTTTTAATCTGGCCTACTGCAAATTCATCACACTGCCATCTCTATATTTCCCACTTTCTCTCTTTTGAACACAGCACAAGATTTCTCTCTTTTAACAAAGCAAAATATGAAATAAATATATACATCCACACTTGTCTCTCATGTCTCCATATTAGTCTCATTAAAGGAGGTAGAGTTAGTCTAGTAATGACAGCCTGTTTCCCAGGCAGTGTATCCTTGTTTGAGCAAAAGCATATGGTTAATCACTTACACACGGGAGATATTTGGTTGCTAAAGCTTACAGTCCAAGCTAATGATCTTTGTCAAAAAATATGACAACAACTGTTTGTCACCCTGTAAGACCAGTCATCTGGCGATAAGTTGGAACAGGTATTTAATTATTACTCATGAATCTAAATGGAGTGCTGAGCAGCGCAATGGATGATAGCAGGGGTAAGAAAACAACATACTGTATGAGGCATTACAGAAGCAAGCTATAGTCAGGGTTGGGAAATACCACATGCAGCCTACAGTGTGTGACTCTCCAAGAGTGACATGGCAGTTGCTAGGATAAACAAACACAGATGTTCTAAAGGGGGAAGGCTGAACATAGGCTTTTCCATATGTGGACTTTGGATTTTGAAGCACCTTGGTAGATGTTAAAAAGAATTCTTCATTGTAAGTCTATAGTCAAATAAAAATGTATTTGAACAGATTGATACCGAAACAAAGAATGTATTAGCTTAAAAAAACCATCAGACTTCCTTGCTGCCTTGTATTACCTCTAAAAGCCTGTGAATAAATTTAGATGCTGCCCAGCTCCAAGTCCAAACCACATTGTATTTTGTCCTTGAAGAGAGTGTGTGTCCTTAAAAACATTAAAGAGGTAATCAGCCGTTGAAACTGGTTTCTGTAGAAAACCTATAGGGATGGGGCTGGAGAAATGTAACCACCCTGAAATTCATTGAAAAGCATTGACTGACCATCCATGGCATCTAAATTATTATAAGTTGAACCATGTTCAGAGGTTGCAGTGTTTGTTGACATTTACTGAGTTTAAACGCATTTGATATTTAGGGTTTTGCTTTGGTACAAGAGTTAATTTAGCTCATGAGGTATACAAAATCTAAGTTATGTTCTATAACAATACAAAATCTAAGTTATATTCTATAACAATCAATGATTGTTATAGGTCAAAGAAACTGATGTAGCAACTCTAGATTGCCCCTTTAAGTAAGGGTTAATAAGCACTAGGCACATTCCTGCCTCTTTGTATTGGTCATTAGATGTCAAGTACACAGCAGGGATGGCTGTTAAAAAGGGCATGTATGCTGAAACTGCATTGACAAGGCTATTCCTTCCTGCCTGTGAGCTTAAGAGGGATGGAGAGAGGGACCTGGTTGGGTTCCTGGCTGGGGCTGAGTGAGCAGCCTGTGTGTGAGTGATTAATGGAATTGTACCAAGCGTTCCACAGTTTAGAGCGAACAGGACCTGCATCACCTCAGTGGAGATAGCATTAAGAGTCACGGGATGCCTGAACAAATGAAGCGGGAACATGATAAGGCTCACAGTGAAAATGTCAGCACACAGGGTGACAACATGTTGCCGCGAAGAGATCTGCTGGTCCCCAAAATTTGTGAAGGGAACACTGAGAAAAAATGCTGAAGTTAATTGAAAAAACATTATTCCCCTTTTCCACACTTTTTGTGTTTCCAATTCTTAACTGTGCAATGTTAATAAGACTTCAACACAGGCCCAGCTTTTGTCATCTGGTGTGGTTTTAGATTGATCAAGATATTGAGTATGTCCAAGGATATGTGGTAAAGTCAAGTTCAGATTGAATAAGTGCTCTAAAAATAATCAAGATCCACCCAACATGCATCACATACGCCAAAACCCCAACAACTATAAGTAGACACATTTATTTTATAGATAGACGTTCTGTACAAGCTGTCAGACTGTCAATTAAATACTACACAGTCATCACACACTGTGTCACTGACCTACTGAGTGAATAGTTTGAAACATTAATGGACTTCATTTAAACATTCAAACATTTAACTCACTGTCCGTTCATCCAGAAAAGGCTTGAATAATATAGTAACACTGTCTGGGAAGAGAAATGATTGCCCTAAAATAATTCACTGCGAATGTTTGTTGGGTGCATCAGCAGATAATTAATGAGGGTCTACTTATGATTGATACTTTCTCTCATTCTTTCAGGAAAAGCTGTTTTTAATGTGTTGGTGTGAGGGGAAAGCAGCTGGGTTGCCCATCCCCCATCTTATTGCAGGCTCCATGAGAAGGCCACATGCTGTTACAATGGCAAAAAAAAAAAAAATCCAGAGGAAATTTACCTCTGCACAGCACTTAAAGGGGAAAAGATTTTAGCATGCACTTAACTACACTATTAGAACACCATGATATTTGGATTTGAGGAGAGAAAAAAGACATTCCCCTTTAAAGTGAGTTCATTAAGTTGTTTTTGCTACATCATTGATGGAGTTGAGTTGGCCATAGATACTAATCTAAAAAAAATCCCAGGATTTTTATACGTTCTCCCCCTAATGGTTAAGGTTACCCAGATGCATCACAGACAGGATCAAGCGTTTAACAACAGTATACATTCTTGTGTCACCATTGTGCCATTCACGAGTGCTGTCATCTGACTGCCATTTACGGATGTTCTTCATTCTTCTCTGTTACTATTATGTTGTAAGCGTAGCTTGAAGACTGCATTGGTGATGTGGAAATATGAGATGGCTTGTAACATGTTCAGAGAGAATAAATATATTGCTTTCACCTTGGGCTATTTATCTTAGAAAAGTAGTGTAAAAATGGGCAAACTTCCCCAAATACTATGAATAATGGATGTCAGAAATCCACTCCATTTCTTCTTGCTATCAAATTAAAAAAGGAAGAATGGCCTGCTGGCAGTCAAATCATTTCATAACACATTCGGTATGAGTGGAAAGCCTTTGTCTAATGAAGGACTACCAGCACAAACATAATATGTTCCTTACACAAAGAATCTTCTGTTGTAAGATGCATATCTTTATGCAGAAGCATTATGTAAACTTCTAAATCTATATTGCATGATATATAATGGGAAAGACAGTAAAACATTTTCATGGCATAAACTTTATTGCTATGGTAATCTGCATTATCCCAAATATTGGCAGATTATCTGAAAAGGCGACTTTACACAAGGATTTCTGTTTAAGCCTTTCATAACTACACTAGATGATCAGGCCAATGTATCTCTCCAGGGAACAGTCAACAGGGAAATGCAAATAGCTTGAACAATCCACCTTAAGATTCCAGTACATACTGGCTATTTAACAAAAAAAATCTGAAAGCACAGTTCTCCCAGATGGATAAAGCTGTAAAGACCAGAATATAAATGGTGTTACCTGGCTCTTGGGTTGGTAGTTCTGCCTGAGGCACTATCTCAACCCACATGTTGGTTACATTCTTTACTAAGATGCTATTTTTTTATTTGACACTTTCAATCCTAGAATACATTGCAAGTTCGCATGCCCTTCTGTGAAAGATAACTACTGTAACATCAGGTTGATCAAATTACAATACAGTATCTGTATTGCATATACACCTGACAACTATATGTTTCATGAATATATTTTTAAATGTCTCATAATTCATTTACTTAGTCATCCTGGTGGTTGAATATACGATTGGATATTGTCCAGTTTTGCCAAACAGAAATGTTAAAACGAAAATACCACAGACATTTTAAGAAAGAAATGCATATGAAATCAACTTCCTGTTCCAGTAGCTAACAACTTAGTAGCAATGGACAAGAGTGCCAGCCTATGGGCCTGTCAGCCACCAGCAGGCAGGCGTGGTCTAGCAGTAGCAGGTCAAATACTTTGTGCTCCTGATCAGCCACACCTGTGTGCATCGGCACCATCCATATATAGAAATGTCAGTCTGCCGCGGCCGCTCACTTCAGAATTAAAAATATACAAATAATGGGGTCTCAATAAACTTGATTCATATGGCTCAGAACGGCCTCTAACTGGATAATATCGATTTCTTTATGATATTTCTTCTAGACATCTAAACAACACAAATTAATTTACCTGTTGGACAACAACAATAATGTTATTGTTACTTTTCATTGTATTAATGTTTATTTGTATTTTCTTGAATGTTACACAGCGTGTTGATGAGTAAATAAATACTTATTGCCCAGAAATATAGTATTTCCCAGGTGACCAAATACTTTTGCACAGTACTGTTGCCTGTGATGGTGTCTGGTGAAAATCTACCCTCACTTATGGCCTTGTGGCAATTTAGAATGGTTGAGTGAATCAGTCAGTGGTTCTCAGTGGTTCTCAGTTGTCTCCAGGGACCACCAGCTGTTCCAAAGTTGGCTCACTTGATTCAACTTGTCAGTGAACACAATAATGCCTTTTGAATTGTATGAATATGAAGGAAGACCAGCCTCAGAAAGCAAATATATATTTCTGCAAAAGGATCAACAAAAAAACTACACAAAAAGTGTTTTATGTGGACCCAAAAATGGGCTGTAACCATAACAGAGGTATATAACCATAACCATAAGTAGAATCCTTTTTGTTATCCTTTACAGAACCTAAGAACATGTTCTTCAAAGCACCATACAGGTTTGCATGCAATCTTCAAAAAGTCGTTTTATATTGTGACCTATAAACCAGGTGGATTAAATCTTGAATGCTCACTGACTGATAACCGTGCCACACGAGGCCATATACCTCGAATATGAAATCCCATCAATTTTCACTGTTTGTTTTCACTAATTGTGTGGTAACCAGTTTATAAGAACACTAAGGCATTTCAGCGTTTGTGATACATTGCCAATCTTCCCTTAATGCTTACATAAAGTATTCTGTTATGGCTACAAGCCAAACCCTTAATGTAGCACTGTTGAGGACATTTTTTGAGTGTAACATTCTCTCTATTAGGACATTGCTTTATTGGTCCAGTCTACCTAAAATAATGAGAAACACACTCATGCATCCATGTGTCACTGTTTAAAAAATAAACAGTATTTTAACAGTAGCATCTTGTGAAAGAGAACAACAATGAATCCATTGTTATTGCGGTGTTAACCCATCCACAAGAATGTAACTATTTGTCAGCACATAGAGGACAACTCTAAAGTACACCAAAACCAATTATAACCTTCATTTTGCGCTTCAGTTATTTAAAAAGTAATTCATTAATTACGCAAGGGAAAATATGGCTCATTATTTCCACTTTGTAGTGATGACTTCTCTTTTTACTACTTTTTTTCTCAGTTAACTTTCAAACTGCTTTCCCATCATCCGTTATTTTAAAGTTACAACATTGTTCCCTGAGAAAGAAGAATGGTGTGGCTTGCTAAGTAAATGCCGTACACACAGACTTTTCGAGCCTTATTACCATTAATGTTGGATACTGAAAAATAAGACAGTTAGGACCTGAATAGTGATTGGAACCATCCAATTTTTTACATCAGCCATTCAATTGTCTGAGTAAGGCATTCTGTATGTTATTCAATTGAAAACATTATAACCAGTAAAACGTTTAACTGAAGATAACTCTTAATGACATTTCAGGAGTGTGGGGCAAAATATTCCAAAGCAGTTTTACCCAGTTCTGAATAGGCCCACAGTATCTCCAGCATTATCCAGTCTTTATAGTGTCTTGGGTAACTGCTGTTCTTCCACCTAATTGTCTCTGTTAGACAGTCAGGAAGTTATTGCGTAACTGCCTTATATAAAAACAGAAATGTCTGGCTCTTCTAGATGTCAGTGACTTCCAGCCAACTGAAGTATACAATAGACAGTGATGTGTGTGAAAAGTTTCACCACTGATAGAACGCAAGGCTGAATGATAGACTGCACTCAGAGATTTCAGTACAGAAGCAAAGGCATGGATATAGGACATCACCTTTAACTAGCAGCAGCATATCATGTTTTTGCTCAATATACTTTCTATGCTGACATGACAGACATGATTTGTTCCCATTTAAAGAAACACATTTTAATCTTTAGCTTTTTCACTAGCTCACTAAAGTGTTAAAAACAGATTTTCATCTAATCAGATCCCATGGTGTTTGCAAGCAACAAGTTCAATAAATTAACTGTAATTTACAATTAATTACAGAGTTACAGATTTAATTAATATACAGATTGAACAATATAGGACACAAAATTAAACCCTGTGGAACTCCTATGTGGATGACAAGAAATGTAGATTAAATTCCATCAGTTATAATAGCCTGGGTTCTGTCACTAAAGTAATTTTTTTAAACCAGAGACAATTATCTTTGGCCAGGTCCAATAAAGACAGCTTTTTCAATAAGATTGAGTGATCTACAGTTTTAAATGCCTTCAACAGGTAAGCAAACAGAGCAACACAGATAAATATCTCAACCAAGGATATGACAAAATGATTTCAGTCCAGCGATAATAATAAAATCTGTCCAGCGATAATTGGTGCAGCACTAACCAATAAGACAAGACCTACCATATCAACTACAAATCAAGAATCTCTTTTTTTAGTGAACAGACTTAAAGGCAAACAGGAAATCTGTGCATTTAAATGTCTCTTAGGACTCCTGGCTTATGGAACAGTCAGAATGAGGTCATCTAATTATTTTATCCATAGTTCCCTGTGGGTTTGTGCCAGCAGCACCATTTTATTTCACATTGTGCAACAAAATCTTGTGAATCTACCTCTGTTTGCCATTCATCTATTGCATTGCCAGAATGTTGTCTTTTGCTGATCTTTTGCTTGCCAAAAGGGACAGACGTCAAAAACACATCTGTCAATATTAAACTGTTTGGGGTGGTATACATATTTTGAAAGGAAACAGACATGGAAACACTCATACGTACTCCTGTTTGAATCTGTAGACTCTCTGGACCGCGTGGGTGTTTGGCTTTGCTGTTTGACTCCCACAAGACATTCTATTAACTAAAAGGCAAGCTGAGCACCAGCCTTGAAACAGGATATGAAAAACAATTAGTTGCACAAGAAATTCCTTAAAAAAGCATCAGTTGGACCTAAAAAATGTTATAAATACAGTATGATCTATATGTAATAGAGACTCTGGAAAAAGGAGTGTGTTCTATGACACCCACAGACCAAACTACAAAGATAATGGTAATCACAGTATGCTGTTGGAAAAAATATGACAAAAAAGGGTGTTGTTTTTGGAGTTGATTCCAGGTGTGGCATTCACATTTGCAAGGTGTTGAAGGCTATGAACCCACAACATACGGTCAAAGGAGCTCTCAATGCAAGTGAAAGAAGCCATCCTTAGGCTGCAAAAAAAAAATCCATCAGAGAGATAGCAGGAGCATTTGGAGTAGCCAAATCAACAGTTTGGTACATTCTGAGAAAAAAAAGAATGCACTATTGTGCTCTGCAACACAAAAAGGCCTGGATGTCCACTGAAGACAACAGTAGTGGATGATCACAGGACCCTTTCCATGGTAAAGGATCACCCTCCAGCCAAGTGAAGAACACTCTCCAGGAGGTAGGCATATCATTATCCAAGTCTACCATAAAGAGAAGGCTTCACGAGAGCAAATGCAGAGGGTTCACCACAAGGGGCAAACCATTCATAAGCCTCAAGAATAGAAAGGCCAGATTAGACTTAGCCAAAAAACAACTAAAAAAGCCAGCCCAGTTCTGGAAAAACATTCTTTGGACAGATGAAACTAAGATCAACCTGAACCAGAATGATGGGAAGAAAAAAGTATGGACAATGGAACGGCTCATGATCCGAAGCACACCACGTCATCTGTAAAACACGGTGGAGGCAGTGTGATGGCATGGGCATGCATGGCTTCCAATGGAACTGGGTCACTAGTGTTTATTGATGATGTGACAGAAGACAGAAGCAGCCGGATGAATTCTGAAGTGTAAAGGGATACAGTTGTGCTCATAAATTTGCATACCCTGGCAGAAATTGTGAAATTTTGGCATTGATTTTGAAAATATGACTGATCATGCAAAAAAATTGTATTTATTTATTTTATTTACGGATAGTGATCATATGAAGCCATGGATTATCACATAGTTGTTTGGCTCCTTTTTAAATCATAATGATAACATAAATCACCCAAATGGCCCTGATCAAAAGTTTACATACCCTTGAATGTTTGGCCTTGTTACAGTCACACAAGGTAACACACAGGTGAAAATGGCAATTAAAGGTGAATTTCCCACACCCGTGCCTTTTTAAATTGCAATTAGTGTCTATGTATAAATAGTCAATGAGTTTGTTGGCTCTCACATGGATGCACTGAGCAGGTTAGATACTGAGCCATGGGGAGCAGAAAAGAACTGTCAAAATATCTGCGTAACAAGGTAATGGAAATTTATAAAGATGGAAAAGGATATGAAAAGATATCCAAAGCCTTGCAAATGGCAGTCAGTATTGTTCAATCACTTATTAAGAAGTGGAAAATTTGGGGATACCAAGCCAAGATCAGGTAGACCAAGAAAGATTTCAGCCAAAACTGCCAGAAGAATTGTTCGGGATACAAAGAGAAACCCACAGGTAACCTCAGGAGAAATACAGGCTGCTCTGGAAAAATATGGTGTGGTTGTCTCAAGGAGCACAATACGATGATACTTGATCAAAAATGTGCTGCATGTTCGAGTTGCCAGAAAGAAGCCTTTACTGCACAAATGCCACAAAAAAGCCTGGTTACAATATGCCCGACAACACCTTGACACACCTCACAGCTTCTAGCACACTGTAATTTGGAGTGACGAGACCAAAACAGAGCTTTAATGTCAGAACCATAAGCACTATGTTTGGAAAGGGGTCAACAAGGCCTATCGTGAATAGAATACTGTACCATCCCCTCTGTGAAGCATGGTGGTGGCTCACTGATGTTTTGGGGGTGTATGAGCTCTAAAGGCATGGGGAATCGTATGAAAATTGATGGCAAGATGCAGCATGTTATCAGAATATACTGGCAGATAATTTGCATTCTTCTGCACGAAAGCTGCACATGGGATGCTCTTGGACTTTCCAGCACAACAATGACCTTAAGCACAAGTCCAAGTTTACCCTCCAGTGGTTACAGCAGAAAAATGTGAAGGTTGTGGAGTGGCCATCACAGTCTCCTGACCATAATATTATCAAGCTACTCTGGGGAGATCTCAAACGTGCAGTTCATGCAAGACGACCAAAGACTTTGCATGACCTGGAGGCATTTTGCCAAGACGAATGGGCAGCTATACCATCTGCAAGATTTCGGGGCCTCATAGACAACTATTACAAAAGACTGCACGCTGTCATTGATGCTAAAGGGGGCAATACACAACATTAAGAACTAAGGGTATGCAGAATTTTTAACAGGGGTCAGTTCATTTTTTTCTTTGTTGTCATGTTTTGTTTTTTGATTGTGCCACTCTGTTATGACCTACAGTTGAATGTGAATCCTATAAGAAATAAAAGACACGTGTTTTGCCTGCTCACTCATGTTTTCTTTACAAATGGTACATATATTATCAATTCTCCAAGGGTATGCAAACTTTTAAGCAAACTGTATATTGTCTGCTCAGATTCAACCAAATTCAGTGAAGTTAGGGTTAGGGTTAGGACAATGACCCAAAACATACTGCAGAAGCAACCCAGGAGTTTTTTAAGGCAAAGAAGTGGAATATTCTGCAATGGCCGAGTCAATCACCTGATCTCAACCCAATCGAGCATGAATTTCACTTGCTGAAGACAAAACGTAAGGCAGAAAGACCCACGAACAAACAACAACTGAAGACAGCTGCAGTAAAGGCCTGGCAAAGCATCACAAAGGAGGAAACCCAGTGTTTGATGTCCGTGTGTTCCAGACTTCAAGCAGTCATTGCCTGCAAAGGATTCTTGACAAGTATTATAAATGAACATTTTATTTATGATTGTGTTAATTTTGTCCAGTTACATTTGAGCCCCTGAAATAAGGGGAATGTGACAATGAAAATGGTTACAATTCCTAAACGTTTCATACAATATTTTTGTTCAACCCCTTGAATTAAAGCTGAAAGTCTGCACTTCAACTGCATCTTGGCTTTTTCATTTCAAACCCATCGTGGTGGCGTACAGAGCCAAAATTATGAAAATTGTGTCAGCGTCCAAATATTTCCGGACATAACTGTACTTTCAGTGTAATCAAAATCTATTTTGGGTAAAGCAACACTCATACAACTCCATATAAAACTGCTAAATGATCTATGAAAATTAATCTTAAAACAATTGTACGTGTTATCTGTGCACTAACCAAAATTCAATAAAAAATGTATGGCAAAATAAATCCAGACGTATCACTATACTATCCTGTTGTGAGCAGGACCAGTAAATTAGAGAAATATGCTTGAGGTGGATTGGCTGCCGTCAGTCATAAGACCTGAAAATGCTCATACAAATGTGTTGCTTACAACTAAAGTGCCTATGTGATCATCCTTGCTATGCCTTCTTGATGCATGTTGCCACAAGTACTTTGCAGTGGGTACTATGTTGTTCAGGTTTTTGAGAAAAAAGATTTCCAGACACCATCCTGTTGTCAATGTTAAAAAAAACCTAAATGTTAAAAGTAGATATGTAACCAAAGTCATGCAACCACAGCAATCAATCTCCATTTATTATACACTTGCAGAGACCAAGCTTTTAATCATTCTTACACTAAATACTTCCATTCCCTGGAGAATATACATTTTATACCTCACTTGGATGAGCTGAATCAGATTTAAAGTGTTTTGCTATAAATGCCCAAATGTATTAGAGCACTGGCACTTTACTGGTCTTCTAATTTCATGGTTGAGGGAGGCTAACAGCTGATTTGAATAAATGAATCAATTATCATAGAGTATAAAGAGTTTGATTAAGCGGGATAATTATCACTATTATTTGCAAAAGGCGTTGTCATCCTAACAGATCTGTTTTCAAGCCTTGTTTCCCCTATGTCTTTGGTTTGGATGTTATAGCCATTGTTTTGAGTGGTTTAATCATGTGTATGTCCAAGTGTGTGGTTTATTATTAAGTTACACTGAGGAAAAAGTTCTTAACTGGTAACACTTTCACAGCTTCACAACCTATATTGATCTTTATATTATTTCTAGACATGATATACAGAATATAAATAACCCCACATCATTTTTGAGCTGACCTTTCAAAATAACCAATGGTTTCTCTCTCCATCAGGGTTTTCAGTGGTTATTCCCAGTATGGAGTAGAAAGTGATTGGTTGGTTTCGTTATTTACATTCATTGTATCTAATAGATGTTTTCGTAATACAGTATATGCTTCCATAGGACAAAACCAAGGGAAGCCCAAGGAGTCTGCAGTGAACATACTTTCCCAGATTTGATATGCATTGCATGGGCAGTCCAGCCCCCACTCAGTATGACATCTCCAAGCCAAAGAAACTCCAGTCACATTAATCTGATAATGTCTCCCGATATGACAGGTGTACGTTCACTGCTTCACACACTTTCCAAGAGTTTGCCCATTTTGGTCAAATCTTAGGTTAATGCAATTGACATGGTGTTTGTTTGTTATATTAATGCAGTATTTTATTATATATTTTAAATCCCTAAGTAATATTATTTGTATGCCTTTAAAATGTGTATTAATTAAAGAAATGTCTCTGAATAAATTGTATTACTATATAGTAGATTGTGTGCTCATTAGCTGAATGTGTATAGGCTTTATTGCTCAAGGGAGCAATATTTTTCAGTTGGAATACTCTAGATATGTTTAAGGATTTTGTTCATGTCTGCAAGTTTCTCTGCAGAATGGTATCCCCCTCTGATTTATTCCAGTAATTTTCCAGATAGGCACACTGAATACAAATTGAAAAGACAAAGCGATTCCTACAAAGTGTTATTTTATGCAAATTTATTAATTACCAGGTTTTAATGATATTAATACTATGCACATATTTGAAGATCTCAATAAGAACTGAATAACATCATGTTTTGTTTACGAAATACTACTGTTAAATAGGTCATCTGTGCTATATCTAGCTGACAAAATCAACACACAACATCTTGTGGATGCAAACAAAACAGTATGTTCCTTGAGCGAACAAAATTCAGTGCATTCAATTTCTAAGAGTGGAAAAAAGAAATACTGTCTTAACTGTAATTGAGTAGCTTTGCTGACTATTCCTTTTAACCTTCTCTTTTTGTCAGTGTGCTTGCTTATCTCTGGTCAGTACCAACCTGATTCAAAACCAGGTGATGGCTGGGGGTCTGAGCATAATGTAAGCCGTCCCTATTGGTCACTAATTAATACTTCTGCGATTCAGTGTTGTATGTGCAAACATTTTTTTGACTTCAACGTTTCCTGCTGTGTCATTGACCGAATACAGAAGATCTGGGACAATTGCTTCTAGTTAAAAATGTCACTGTTCTGAAATAGCTGACCTTTAGGTGATGCTCTCTTTTTATAGCCTTTGAGCTGGATTAGAAAGTATTACCCCCAGCCAACTCCGGGTTTTGGAGCAGGTCGGTCCTGACCAGAGTTATGCTAGCACACCCTCCAATGCCAGCACTATGGGGCAACCAAGCCTACAGCTACTATTTGCACAGCCCAGTAGCGCAGAGCCCAGGGTAATTGCAAAAACAAAGTTAAAAGGCTTACTAAACCCTCTGTAAGAGATTTACCTTATCACCCCAGTCCAGTCTGTTCGATCAGGTATTGCAGGAAGTCCTGCAGTGGTTAAGACAACGCTGGGCAGGGAGGTCCAGGGACCAATGGGTCTGCCATCACAGGACTTTTCCCCTTGCCAGTGTCTGCTCACCAAAATATGCACATCTACTGTAAATTAATGAAGAAGATATACTCTTAGTGCTAACAGTTCCTTCTCATTTTGCCACTACTTTGCATATTGTAGATAAAAATATGTCAGCTTAACACTAGAAAGGCCAAGTGAGTCATTTTGTCTCGTATTTAAATTGAAATTGTAATATCTCTGTCATTTTTTAAATTAGCCCCCCCCACCCCCGCTCATGAACGTTACTAAATAAGTCTGTTTAATACAGATTTTATTTTTTAACACAAACCAAATTTGTGTTATGACAAGTTTTAATTATTTTCATGATGGATGAAAAAGTGACTTTTTCCTATCCTTTTAGAGTGTAACATGCAGTTAATACATGTGGATGTCTTTATTGCATCAGAAGGAAGAGAAAATAAGGTTTACAGAACATTCATAATTTGCAAAATTGAAGAGACAATCTCTGTTTTAAAGGTTTCACATAAGCAGGGGCAGTAGACTACAGCAACGTACTGTTTTAAATTGCTTTAAACTATATTTTTTGTATAATTATTTCAAATACCTTATTGAACACAAAATGTATTTTTCAAAATCATGTATGAAATATATTTATTAGACATTTAAAACGTTTCAATCAAAATGACTCATCTTGGTTGGAAAGGGAGGTGCAAAATGGTTTGTTAGTTTGACTTTTGCGCTCAATACTGTACATAGTTATACATAAACAGCATATTTGTTTTTGGAATATGCTACACACATTTGATTTTTAAAATCAAATCCGAAACTCTTCACTAGTATCACAGATGATTCAGCAAGCAGTCTTGATGCACATTAGGTTCACACCATTAGCTTGGTCTTGCTTGAAAAACTGAGGAGTAACTCTGAAACACACTAATGACCAAAACATTTTGCAGTTGAGGGAGTCGAGGAGGGGTGGGTTCAAATGCGAGTAAATTCACAGCAAAGTATTTGTCTGCACTTTGTGGTATCGTCTATATCCTACATAAGGTGTCTTGGCTCTAATACATATCAAACCATGTGAGTTGGGGAATTACTTGAAGATAGTACTGCACTGCTTCCTTTAACCAACACACCGTTGTATCATGCCATGAAAAGAGCTAGCTTGTACTCCTGGAAATACTATGCATTTTATATGGAATCAGAATTTAATTGTCTCATGACTACATACACAAATTACACATTATGAAGACTACCAGACTAGGGGCACAGTTGTAAATTGACTCTGGACTTTCAGAGTTTGGTTTTGGTCATTCATACATAGTGCATACAGTGTTACTCATGGAGCATTTAGAGTACACCATGGGCATCCTTATTAAAATGTTCATGTAAGATATTTTCCTATAAAAAGTTCATAACAATCCGTCCTATATTATTTTTTGGCTGGCTTTTTTTCTAGGATTTTTTCCAATAAAGCTGGCTATAATTTTCTCATGTTATCTTAGTAACTGTTAATTCAATTCAGCGTTTTAGCTGTTTATAATAATTGACTTACTGACACATCTTGATAACAGGGTGCTACACTGTTTATGAATTCCCCAATTACAGCATATTCTGCACTCTGGCACTCTCAAAAAGATTGCTTTAATTGACAGACAAAAATGAATTTACAAACATACTGTACATTCCTGTGCGATGACTGTGAGTGTTTTAATGTCATTAATGAGATGTAGTCATTACTGAGGTATAGGCCTAGTCATTATACCCAATTTAATAACAACTTCATATCTGTCCATAGAGCTAAAACTACAGTTTTCATACCGAACAGTATTGTTTATTGTCTCATTATCTTACATATCATAATTTTTTTTGTCATTTAGCTGACTAAAATTATTTTCTTCAAAGTGATTTGCAGACATTTTAGTCCCTTAAGTACCACTCAAATGACATGTCGCAGAGAGGAAGGAATGAGCTAAATAGAAGCTGGGGTAGATTAGATGGCCATGATGATTAGGAGTAAGGACACAAGGGTAAACACCCCTATGGTTACAGTAGGTGCTGTGGGGTCTCTTGTGACATACTGGGCCCCATGGGAATCA
Source organism: Esox masquinongy (assembly GCA_016801175.1). Taxonomy (NCBI): domain Eukaryota; kingdom Metazoa; phylum Chordata; class Actinopteri; order Esociformes; family Esocidae; genus Esox; species Esox masquinongy. The sequence goes on along the minus strand of JACXGI010000176.1, from coordinate 117,848 downwards.
AACTCACAACCCTGGTAGAAATGCTCTAACTACTGGCCCGCAACTGAGCTAAAGTGAACCCAGGACTGTTGGGGAACCCAGGACCATTAAACCTGTTATTTTTGGATGGGATCATTCTTCTTTCAAGCAATAAGGAATGAGGGCAGAAGGCTTAGGCCCCACACAGCCTGAGGGTGTAGCCTGCTGCCATTGTATATTGACCACATACCACAAATCCCAGACGTGCCTTATAGCTGCTATGAAATGACTACCAACTTAATTACAACAGTGTTGTTGTGGTACATAGTTTTGCATGTGTTGTAACCCTAAACTAGTGCTTGTTTTTGGAGAATGTTCCTGGCAGGTTCCAGAATGGAATTTCAGTGTCGCGGTATGTCAGTTTTGATTGGCTGAACACAAGGTTTAAGTTGTGAAAAAAAGTGGACAGTTTACTTGGGATTACATCAGACTGAGCCTCCCTGTTTCATTCTGTGTGACAAAATGGGGAGGGAACGACCCTAATTTGTCCTATGTAAACTATTTGACAATAGATAGCAACTAAAATGTTTTATTTGGTGGAATGAAAACAGCCCTGATGTACCTAATTATGTTAGGTAGTGGAATCTGATGTAGCAGTATTTGGAAATGTTAGGTTTTTGGGACATTTGAATTTGGCTGCTTTTAGATCAGAGGTTCTCAACCTCTGCTGAGGCTCCCCCAGCAATTGTATGTTTGATTTAACCCTAAAGAGGCACAACTAATTGAAATCATCAGCTAGTTATTCAGACTTTGACTAATTGAATCAGCTGTGGCAGTTGAGTTTTAAGGTAACAATGAAGATATTAACATGTTGGGTCCCTTGGAACAGAATGAAAAACCACTGTTATAAACAATTGATTATTTTCTGCATTTCACAGAAAGTTATAGGCTTGCAATTAAATTATGGGCTTGTTCACATTTTGAAGAACATTTTTTTCCATTTCAGTTTTATTTCATCAGGTAAGCCAACGGAGAACCAGTTCTCATTTACAACCACAGCCTGGCCAAAAGCATAACAATTTCTAGACAAAACATTCAGTTACACAAGAAGACAATTAAAATAAAATCAAAGACAGTCAAGAAATATTATTAGATTAGATTCAACTTTATTGTCATTGAACTGTACGAGTACAGTACAACGAAATGCAGTTAGCATCTAACCAGAAGTGCAAATTGAAGAGGGCACGAAATGTACAAGTATTAAGTAAAGTGTATATTACCAGTGGAATGTATAGATGTGCAATGAAGGCAAATACAGTGCAAAATATATACAATGGATTGAGCAGCAGGTCAATAAGTTACACAGGATGAGTTGATACAGACAGCATATAAAGTTTTTACAGATGGATAATGGGCATTGATCACCATTTAAGGTGATACAAGCAAATGTTTAAGTTTTCATTAGTTTTCATATAATTTGAAAAATGCCAGGGATCTTCAAATTCACCAGTGGTTCAAGCTGCATAGAAACAAGTGTGGGTTGGAAATGCTATTTGAGTATTTTGGAAACCACCACATGAGTCATGCCTATAGAGAGCTGTCCGCTGAGAGTGTGGCCCTAGTGATACAAATAGTGTGGACTCTAAAGCTGTTTTCAAGTTATCAGGAAGGGAGAATTTTCCATACTGCAACACACTGAGCTCTATGAATCATTGTTTGAATCACTTAAGTCTATGCAGTGTTTGTGTCAACACATCTACTGTGGTAGTCTTTCAATAAAGCCAATTTAGTTAAACAACTGTCTAAAAGTATTTTGAATTAAAATGTTTCTTTAATGCGGTTCTATCCTACCGTCAATATGTTTATTTGTAAACTGCAGATGTCCTTGTTTTCTTAAACAATTTACATAATAAGCTGAGTGAATAGTCTTCCTTTTTCACCTCCATTTACCCACATTCCCTGGAGATTGAAGTCTCATTTTCAGGAGATTAGTAGTCAGAACGATGGGCTCAAAAGAAATTATGTGACTGGAAAAATATTGCAGATAATGAGAATCCTTAGGCACGGCTGCAGGAACATTTCCGTAAGCCGTTATTGCACTTATTAACAAGGGTGCATACCTCTATGTGTATTCACCTAAAGGGAAGAGACACATCATTAACATGTTTGCCACTGTTTGCATTTTGACAAGGATGAACATTATTTCAATGAACTGTAATTCCAACTTGGTAATAACTCCAATGTTTCACAAAAACACTAGCTATTGAAAACACACATAATGCTTTTAGAACCGTATTTCCTGTTGAGACCGTAGGTGGTATGGTAATATCTGTCTTTAACACATCCATCTGACAGCAGACTACACAGTATGCCCATCATATTTATACACTTTCCTCTGTACCTCTCCCTGCTTCAGTCTAGCCATTTCTGCCATATTCCCACAAAATGTGGGTAATTTTTCTAAGCTTTAGGGTGTGTTTTGTTTGTCTTACCTGCCTGAATCCCCAACTTTGTGATTTCCAATTCATGATTATGGCCCTGCTTAAATGCAACAACTTTAGATTTGAGACAGTCGATATGTGCCTATCACACAACCAGGGAGTTTTACCAGAATCCTTAGGCACCACAAGGAACAAACTCTCTAGCCTTCTACCTCAGTTTAGCTCACAGGCGCCCAACCACCACTAGGAGCAACTGCAGTGTAACAAGTCAAGGCAATTATATTTGATTACTAAACCAACAAACCTGGAAAGTGCTGGCCAATAGCATCACTCTCCATGGGACCACTAGGCTAAACCATGAGCAGAATTCAAACCCTTATCTTGCGATGACACATCAGACTGCAAGGCAGGGACTTTTTATTGGTCCCTTTTGAGTCAGTTTTGTGTTGTCGTGTGCTGGATTTTTGCTAAAATACCACAACTTCCAGAATTCATAGCAAACACAGACATTGCCTCCCAAACAAAATGTGAGTTGGCAAATTCACGAACATTAACACAAATTGATCAGTACAAATAACATTTCCAATTACCATTTCATGTTGTCAACAAATTTGTGCTGTCTCAGCTTTCCACTAAATCTGGCCATTAGTTCTATGAACGAATCCAGTGTTTGTTCTACTACTGTGCATGTTCACACTAACCAGCCAGAATAACTTCAGAATAATTTAATCCAGGCAGACAGATCCTTATCAAGCACAGTTAGGCTCCATTATTGCGGTACACTTGCAGTTATAACCACAGACCTATCTAAAAACTGTAGCTAAATGTTCTACATAATGATTGGTAGACCTGATTGCTGGTCCTGATAAAATTGTCCAAATGTGATTAGTAAATACATTGTGATTAGAAAAAACATTCTGCGTTCATTCTGGCCAATTATGTGTGAAACAGATCTCACTGCCCTAGAAATCTTTCAGACATGATACACACCCCGTAAGGTACCCCCAGGGTGAAATGCACCTTTAACATGCTGATATTAACTTTGGCATTATTGTGTAGGTAGTGTACTCTACAATTTCCAGCTACCCAGCCACTGAGGTAAAATGTCCCTATAACCAGTCAGCCTGTCTCGAGAGAACATTGCAGGGTTTTCTGTCTTTCTAATTAGTCTGTTAATTTGCATTTGTTAGCATTCTGGTAACAGTTATATAAAAAATAGTAAAAACATTCTTACGTTTGGTACAACATGGACAGTAAAAAAGGAATGAATGCACAACCCCAGTGTATAGTTAAATGATCTATACAGTACATGAATGAACGTGAGAGACAGTCAGTGTCCACCTTGTGTAGAGCTGATAATAATACATATTAGTGTCTGAGAACGAGTAAATGGGAAATGCTGGAGAAAAAAACAGCAACTGTGTTCCTTTTCAATAGGCTCACATCTTCACTACAGCCATCATTACAGACTGACTATGCGCTAATAATGAGGGGTCTTTCTGTATCTGCTGTGGTTGGGTCACCTCATAACAAGCAGAAAAACTGCTGTAAATTGATTAGTTCTCACTGAGAACGTACAAAGAACATCTGTGGAAAGGTCCAAATCTGCTTTTCTTTCAATGTGACATTATTGATGGGGTAAGAGTATACATGCACTCATCTTAAGCATAACAGGCATTTCATTCATTACTCCCCTTCATTGAGTTCTCTCAATCTAATCTATAGTACCTTTATTAACTTGTGTTACCCAAGATGTTTTAAACTGGGTTTTAATACAGTTTTAAAAATGTAGTTTTATGGAAAGTTGGCTTGGTAAAAACTGTTTAATTGGTGTTTGTATAATTGTCATTAGAATCACACACACAATACAAATATGTGGCACATATTTTTGAAGTTCACAACATCTGAACAGATTATGGTAAAAAGTAAACAGACTACTATATTTAACTAAACAGACATTGTTAAACAGAACAGACTATAATTAGACTATATCAAAAGCCCCACCCTTGTATTTTTGGCTTGTATCACACCCATGATATCAACATCCTCACAATATTGTTTCAAAAGAAGATCTGCCCTGAAAAAGAACAGTGATGTGGTCTAGAAAAACTGATGTTTATGTAATATGATCTAAGGTCTGCTAAAACAAAACAATTGTCAAGGTAAAGTAATGGATTGCAGTGTTATACAGAGTGGTAACAAATGTCTGCTGACACAAAGAATAATCATTGGCCTTTGTTTTTAACATTTAGTTGTCTATTAGTCTTTTGTATTGTTGTATCACTCATGTCTGTGCTGACCCCAGGACCAGCCGCTGCTGCTTTTGGCACTAGCTAATGGAATCCAAAAACCATAATAAAATAAAAACTTGAGTAAAATCCAAAAACCTTAAACCTGATCATACACACAGCGGCTGTAGCACATCTAATTTGCATTTTATTCAAAAATAGACTATATATAATAACGTATTTTAGGGCTGATATTCTATTTTGGTGGTATGGTCCAAAGGAGAAAGTGGTTAATTTGCAATGTTAGTTGCTGGATGTAATGTAAAAAAATTTACCCCCTGACTTCTGTCAGCCCAGAAAGACAAATATTGGTGATAACATATCCTGTTCTCCATGTGCATTTGAGCTGATTTGTCCAGTTTCCACATATCTGCAAAAAGGCGATTTCTGCAAGGTGAAGGCTGAATTCTATGCCACATCACAGCTAAGTGTAGCTTGAAGGCCATTTATATTAGGTCTGCTTGTGGAAAAACATACAATCATGTGAAAATGTTTGGCAATTTGACAAAATTATGTTTTATGATGCTCTCAAAGGAAATCTGCAAATAAAACCCAAAATTCAGTTTGTTAATTCATCTGGTTTTAAAATTCTTATGGGGGGATACTCATACAACTCTAGGCTCAGGAGAACAGGCTGTCTCTGGTGGGGAATGTTCAGATGAACATCCAGATACAGCGTGCTGGATAATGAAACAGTTGGACGTGCATAGACTCATCAAACTTGAGAATATGTCAGTGATGATTTTGCTTTAAAGTTCTAGTCAGAAAAATGGGCTGCTGATTACACTTTGAGGCTAATGAAATTCCTTATTCCTTTTTGGACTGTGTACCACTTTGTCTGGTTTTGTAGTACTTGTTGCATCACACAAGCAATACTGAATGATATGCAACTACAATCCTAACATTGTTTTTCCATTCACAGCCAAGTTTTTTTTTTCGGGGGGGGAAGAAAGTTAAGAGCTGCTCTCTTTGGATCCAAGCCACTGTGTCGTTCCATGAAGACTGCCTTTTTCCATTCCTTTGGTTGAAAATGTGTTGAAAATGTAATGTTTGGGCACCTAAATTGTAACGCTGTTGCTGTGCAGTAATCTATTTTACATGATGTCAAAGCATAGGCTCCTCACCATACAATCCTGCATGAGATTTAAATTACAGGTATTCGGAAATTAAACAGATATGGCCCCTATGCCTCCTGCTTATTTGTCAGCATCAATTTGTCAAAAGTTTTATTATTGGAGTCAGGGACATTTTTTACATTAAGAAGCATACTGGATATGTATTTTAAAAAATGAAAAATTACAATAAATCCTGCATTGATCCTGCATTGATATCATACAAACAAGTATGCCTGTTGAGTTCTAATGGGTCCTTCACACTTCCACATCATAACTTCTAAACACACATCATGTCTTCTAAACAAAACAGCTACAACTGTGCTCACTATAGTCCGATCAATTTAAAACTCATTCAAAGTTTTGTATTTAGTTTTGTCTTATGTTACACACACCAAACATTTTCAAGTAATATAATGTTTTTATGTTACTGAAAGTACAGAGTATTAGATTTGGGTCAAATATCAGATTTGTTTTCAACAAATGTGTCTAAAACAACTGTAAAACTATAATGTACATTTAATCAGGTGTAATATTTCAATTCAGTCTTGAATCATGTGAGCTGTGTTGTGTCCTCACCTTTGATCCCTAATCTCCAAACAGATCCCTTTGAATTGCTGTGTGGACAAAACTGTAGAGGTGGTGGGTGACTTCATGAAAGGCCACACACCCCCTGAGAATGTAGGTTCAGCTGTTTGGTCAGCTAATTATTTTTACTAGAGGCCATCAATTTTCCCAATCTCAGATAAGAGAACAACATCACTGTAATCACAGTTTATGTACCACTTGCGGCAGCTGAAAGAAAACAAATCCATGTAAATCCTGACCCAGTCCTATACATCAATTGTAGAATCCATCCTAAACTCCTCCATTACCGTCTGATTTAGGTCTGGATCTGCTGTCTTCAGAGGTAGAGTTCAGGTTCCTCAGGATCGATCAATAACAAAAAAACTGCCCCCTGAACAGTATTTTGCCCAGTACTGTGGCCCTCAGCAATAAGCCATAAATGTCCCTCAGACAGGACTAGGCTATGCACACCACGCAACCTCCAAACTGTTAATCTTTACAAAAAAATCACTTTTCTTCATGTATCTCAATGCTCACCAACCACTGTATGTAAAAGTACTTTATGTCAAAGGCATAGCTTTTGTGAATCAATGTAGCTGTGTAACTTTAACAGCACTTCTACATCAAGGAAAATTCTGAGCAGGAGCAAATGTACTTAAAGAATAAAGGCGTTTCTGAATCTTAAAGCATGAATTTTGTGAGAGTACAGAAACCTCAGAATTTTCACCTTTGTGAAATATTTCTACTGAGGAAAAAATATCTGCTATCTGATTAATTGACTTTGGCCATCATTGATCTTGTTTAGTGTCAGACTTGCAAGTTATCAAGTGCAATTTTGCGCACAACACTGGCTTTATGTGCTCAATATACAGTAAATTTGCACAGGCAGCACTGTATCTCTAAGCCAGAGAATAGGGAAAATACCACTGCCACCCCTAAAGTTGTCAGTTCTTTCTTAAAAGGTGGTATGTGAGGTAGAAATACCACAACTAAATGTAATTCACAGGAATGACACTACCCCCATAGATAACATTATCTGTAACGTGCAAGATGAGACACAAAAGGAATTTTATCATACAGTGGAGCTGATTATGGATATGGCCTCATCCTTCACGCCAACACCGTTTTTCCAAAATGCTTTTGCTAAGTCTATTCTTACTGTGAAAACAGTCACGTAATCAAAAGTGTTTAATGCTGAGCTAGCTTGCTTACATTCTAGTGTATCTCCTGACTGTAAATATTACACCTGCTATTTTACTTTGTTGTAACTCAGAACCAGGATGGACTTGATCTGACCGCCAACCAGTGCTTTTCTTTTTTGAATGCTTTTCCAAACTTATTTTTGTGAATCCTAAGGTTTTGCAATACCTAATTAACCAGAACATAGCCAGTTGTCCAAATACCCCTGAAATCGGTGAATGATGTATATAAAGCGTTTTCATTTTGAAATAGTGAAACACAAATACCTTTTTTATTTTTACTTATTTACCTTTATTTTACAGTGGGTAGTATCACAGTGGGTAGTATTGCACAGTAGGAGCAACCGTTGACAAAGCGTATGGCATTGTGATTGTGACTTAATTCATTGAGGTAACTGTTAGAGTCTGTTGGTTAACCCTAACCCTTAAATAAAAGCTAAGAGTCAACTTTTGGGAAATAGAGTCAAAAAATGTAAATAACCTGCTTCACTGTCTCAATAATTACAGAGGACACTGTCTTAAAACAATGCAGCAATTAAAATTACAATGGTTGTCATGACTATGAGGCTGTACACCAAGCAGACCTCGTGACTTTATCTGTAATGAAAACATAGTTCTGATGGCCTGGCACCCACGCTCCCACGCGCACAGGTGCTAAACAATGCACTTCGGATTTTGATCAATAAAAGCAATTACAACACATCCATATTTTTGGAATGGTATTTTTCCATGCTATGATGGTAATATGTTGAAACTAAAGCAGAGCACCCAAAAGCTATTCTGTTTTTCTGGTGACAGGGTCACGGCTGGGTAATCTCGGTGATCGATTGGAAATTCAGCTAACCATTTCGTGAGCATTGACAAGAAGAGAGCAATTTATTTGTTTCTCTACAGAGGCAGCTCAGGGAGGCTGGAAATGCTCAGTTACAGTAAGAATTTGATTGATGAAGTAGTCCTAACTCCCGACTGCATGTTTATATTGGTTTTTATTAACAATTGCAGCATTTGCTGGAATTAATTATACACAGCATGATGGATACAGCTATGTGGACGTGTGAAGTTTTGGGGCTCTTCACTGAAGATGATGTTTGTTTAATGTTGAGTAAGCTTTGGCATATCATTCAGTTTAAGTGCAACTGAACATCAATGTTTTTATATACATGAAGAATATTTTTATTATATACTGTATAAGCTGTAATATAAGAGAGAAAATAAAATAGATCAAGGGACTTTCAACTGTCATGCTGGCTTAGGTGATATGTTTTTATTAACAACGTTTTAATTTCTAATTGCCTTTGTTTTCCTCTTTACTTTATTAAATTCATGCTACTTTTCGATACAACAGCAATTTAATACAAAAAAGCGATAAATGACGACCCTCCACAGGGCAACACAGATTTAAAAACAATTCGCAAATCTTAGTTGAAGCCTCAAGTCAAGTTCTGCAATTGCTCTATCCTTTCATAATGGCAGGTGTCAAAATAATTATTTATGCTGGCATCGCTCCCATAAAAATATGAATGAATAGAATGGGGGTCCCCAATCAAATCAGCTATGAGTGTACCAGTTAAAACACTGTTCCCATAAGAGCAAAGCAGGAAGTTTACCCATCATTATGTGGTGTCATATTTTATATCAACTCAACCAGCACTCAACTGACATAGCAAAGGTAAAGAGGTCAATGGAATGCAGAGTTTGGGGTGTGTTTCTAGTGTGGTATTAACTGAAGAGGGATGTCCATCAGCACCGCCCAAAGAATCTCAAGCGTCTGGAAAGATTCTGTATACAGTGTTCAAAGATCCCTTCTGATGTGTTTTCCTCTCACAAAATATTAAAGGAAAATGCTTACTGCCTTTATCTTTGCAAGGGGAGGGTACACAACGTATTGAAAACAAGATTGCCAATGCAATTGATTGTTTACAATGTGCTCTCATATGAAAGCCTACTAACGATAGATCCAGACAAGAACTGAACAAATGGAAATAGGCTGGGGTAGATGCTGATTGGACATCATTACACTCTAATGAATGCTTGTGGCGGGTTGTACACTGGCTGGCGTATTTGTTTGCCGGAGCATGCACTCTCTTCCGGGGGCGTGAGTTTCTGCACATTCTTCCTGGTGGGGTGAGCAGTGGGAATAGGAAGAGAATGGCTTGATGTGACACATTTTATTCCCCCCCAAATCTGCTAGGATATGTTGTTATTAAGCCAGGCCATAATATATTTGTGAGAACATTTTCAAAAATGAATATGTATAACACAACAATCTGATAATCAGGAACAAGAGTATTAGGCGAGTGTAGACGTAAGGGAAACAATTGTGGTCTGACATGGAAGATACATATGGAATTGACAACTAAAAGCCTGTTATATCAGACAAAACTACTATAAAAGTGGCTTGAAAAATGAATCTTTACAGTTAAATTGGCATATATATTATACCGACAGATTTTTCATATAGTTTTCTTCAAAAAACAAATCCCCTTTTCTCCCCCTTCCTTTGTCCCCCAAACCACCTTTATTTCTGAACAAACCTTCCTCCCTTGTTAATTTGGCATTTGAAGTAATTCTTAAAACAAACCCCTTAACCCCCCCGCCACACACACACACACACACACACACACACACACACACACACACACACAAACACACACACATTCAGGAAGTTATTTCAACACAAATCCCGTTACACACATAATAGCCTAGACCCCTGATCTAAAAGAGACTATAACAATACAACTAAACAACACACACAGTTTTCCTTTTGGCATACAGTGTTCACATACTATCTTCCATACAATACCATTAGAAAACTATTACAGCAGTTACGCAAATTACATATACAACATAGGCCTACAAGGCGCATTTTTGTCTTACTCATGTCATCACATGAACACATTTCTCCACGACAGATGTTGTTTTAAAATGCTTAAAACAACTACAATCCCCTTTTCGCCAAATAGCATGTAAGCAAAAAATGCATTTTTTGGTTGTATCCATTGCTTTTGTTCAATCCATTAGTAGTTGTACTAGATGATTTTCAACACTGTCTGTACTATATTTATGTCCGTAGGATGAGCACTGAGACATTTTATCAGTATTTTGCCTTGATGCATTTTGAAAAGGATTTGCCAATAGATTGTTAATGGGACTGAGACATCCAAGGGCTTTGCTCTCTCCTTAGCTTTTCCAGTCGATGTTGTGGAGACATAGCATCCCCAAAAGTGACAGAACCCTGACCCAATCACACACAAGAAACATTTAACAACACTTATAGTCTTTCCTTTATCTAGCTGCCCTACCACCATAGAAAGCACCAAACAAGCCTGATGTAATTTGGTGCTGCCGTACTCAAAGAAAATGCACTAAAACACGTATAGTCTTTGCTTCATTATCTCAAGTAAAAACAAGTATTGTATAATATGTGACATGAATCAATGCAAGAATTACATGCTGCTGTTAGGGATCTTCAAGGTTCTTGAAGACCAAAGGAAGCTGTAAACAAAAACACATTAAAACCGGTATGACCTCCATTGTGGAAAACAAACACACAGAGCCACTATATCAACTAGTTCTGACTGTATCCAAAGTGACAACCTGTGGTTTGTTACGGGGAAATGGGATTAGCTGTACTTTCCCCTGCTGTAGCCTTGCCTTTGAACTGATTTAATCCCTCAATATCCTCCCTGCTGTTTACTTGTGTTGCCCTAACCTAACGCTGCTGACTGCACACGTAAACTTGAGGAATCGCATTAGGTGGAAATAATGGTCCAAGGCTGAGACAACAAAGTTGTTGTGGAGATGGAGATGATGGGATAAACATGGGCCTTTTCAAACAGATGCAGGAGTGGAGTCGAAGACAGTATAAAAAATATTACTCAGTGTAACACATTGAAGGCTTTTGTTGTATAAACTTACAGAGTCTTTGGAAGCTGCATCCTGTGTCCTTGGATCTGTTTGGAGATTAGGGATGTTTCTACTTGATATTAGTCCACCTGTGGCAAATTCAATTAATTGGACATTGTTTAGGAAGGCGCACAATTATATGTATACAGTTCCACAATATACAGTGCAAAACCCAAGCCAGTATGTTGAAGGAATCTCTGTAGACCTCAGAGAATTGTGTTGAGGCATAGATCTGGTTAATGATATTAATATTGCCATAGCGCTGAAAGTTCCTAGGAGCACAGAGCATCATTGATAAATGGACAAAGTTTGGAACAAGAGACTTTCAAGCAGCACTGTGCGTAGCCAAAAAAGGAAAAAGAAAGCATTTGTGATGCACCCTAGGCTGCCAGGAAAATCAAGCACGAAGCATTTAAACAACATTTTGCAAGTAGGCTGCATAAAATACAAAATGCACTTGTTTAGAATTAAATTACAAATTACACAAAAAACAAGATGTTTTTCTTCATTGTACTGCCTGTACTAAGTGGAGACTTTCATTACACTTGTGTGTTTCAGGACTTTCTGTATGAAAGTATTTTGGAAACTCAGTGGCATCTTAATTAATGAGCTGAGCAACACCAAAGTACCCTACAAATGTGTGTAGAGCCAGGCCTGGCCTGACCACGTTATGTGAGTGTAACTCAGAGCAGTAGTGGAGTGCTACTGGAGCAGTACTGGAGTGATATTGAGTGATTGCCTTCTGTTCCGCACCAATATCACTCCATGCTCCAGTGAAATTGGTCTAGTTCTGCTCCCACTCCATTCACGTACTTCTGATGAGTCATTATCAAACTATTAGGCCTGAATGCCAAGCACTACATCTTGTGAAAATAAGGTACCACTCATTACTTGCCTAATACCATCCCTAGGGTGAAGCATGGTGGTGGTAGCATCATGCTATGGGAATGCTTCTCAGCTGAAGGTATTGGAAGACTGGTCAGAAGTAAGGGAAAGGTGAACTGAGAAAAATACAGAAAGGTCCTTGAATAAAACCTGATGCAGAGCACACAGGATCTCAGACTGAGGCAAAGTTTTCTTTCAGCATCACAACAAACCGAAATACAGCTAAGACAATGCTGTCCCTGAGCAGCCTTGCCAAAGCTTGAACCAATTTGAAGATCTGTCGGGAGACCTGAAGATAACAATTTACAAGGAACAGATAGGAAGAGATCTTAAACCATTCCTAGGTTCTTTCCGGAATTTTTAATCACACTCATGTGTTAATTGACTGTCCCTATTCAATTCAACTTTTTCAATTGGGTTAAGGTCTGGAAAATGAGATAGCCATGACCACATCATGGCTGCATCAAGAAAATAAAGAGGTTCTCCGCTTATTAACTCACCTGCAAAACATAGTGAAAGAGGTGATATGTCTTGGATATGTATGTCTCCCAGTGGAAATGTCTCACTTGTCCTCGTGTAACAGCAGATTGCAGCAGCATAATGACTTCTGAAGTATTCAGAAACATGTTCTACTAAATTACTAACAAATGCCGCCCAACTCCTTGGAATGCCTGTCATCATTCAGCAAGACAAGGACCTCAGATATAAGGCCATTGCAACTAGTAAGCTTTTAGTGCCAAAATGTGGAAAGTTATTTAGTGCCAAAATGTGGAAAGTTATTTTCTAAAGTAGATCTAAAGTAGATCTAAAGATTTAAACCCAATTAAACAAGGTAATCATTTGATAAAGATTAGAGTTAAGGCAGAATAACTCAAAACATATAAAACTGACAATAGCTGGGTCTACAGGCTTGGCAGATCAACACCAGCAAATATACCAAGAATCTAGTGGGGTCAATAGGTGGCAGACTTAAGGCAGTTATTGCATGTACATATGTGCAATGAAACCAAAATACTAATCAAAAGTGCTTAATTTTGACATTAAATTAATTTGTCTTACTTCTGATGCCCCGAAATAGGGGGACTTTATAAAAAAAAGAAAAGCGTAATTTAAAATGATGAAACCTTATAGTAATTATTTGATTTGACGAAAAAATTAGAGAAAATACATCACCATCCCAATATTTACAGAATGTAGTGCATAGCTATTTTTTGGCTTCCAAGGGATTTTATCAACCCCCAAGTTGTGAACCATAGAAATTATAATAAAGTTCGTATAACTGCATATCCAGAATCCTTCCAAATTCCAGGTGTATTGGTGTGTATTACTGTTGAAGCATACAGTATTATTTTTGTTTTATTGATGTAAATATCTCCTTCTCAATATTTCACTGGCAGTTTGCCCTCCGCCCTGAGGGATCTGAAGAATCCTAAGGCCCTGGGAAAAGGCATGTCACTGTGTACTCGCTCAACACTTAATACTGAAATGCTCGTACGGGGAACTCCCAGTGGTACAATAGGAAATGTGGCATACACAAAGGGACAGAAATGTCCCTGCGGTGAGATTGAATAGATAGAAAAACTGTTGAGAGGTGCTTAGCCTAAATCTGATTTAAATGAAATTGTGTTTAACAAACACCTTGTCAACCTCTAGGGTAATCCACTCAACCTTCCAATTACGCCCTGATATGTGCGGCGTTCGTGGTGCATGAGGATGAACAATGTATATTGATTTGCTTTCTGCGCCCAGTATGCTCCAGGTGAACAGTTACACCTGGAGCATCACACTAAAACATATAGATAGATTTTTTCCTCATAATACCACCAGTTGCAGGCATCAGTGTTGATAATTCAATTTGGTATCAATATCATTAAATAAAATGTTAACATAGATTTCAGGTAGGCATGTCAAAATATTGCTATATCCTTTCTAGTCCTTTTCATCTGTTTGTGACGTGCTTCAGTAGCGTTTAGTAAGAGTAGAAGCAGTGACAGTCATAAAGGTGGAATTAATGACTGTAGACTTGAAATAGTAGTGTAAGAAGAGTAACAGATGTAGTACCAGTTGTAGAACTAAATAATAAAGAAATATGTAATTATTAAATCTTAAAAATAAGAGAACGATTGAGAGTGACTGCTGAAGGGAATGAAGACAATCACACTAAAAAGATCCCAGTAAAAACACAGTACCAACTAGTTCCCGGGCTGGCATATTAATCTTATTTAGATATGAGGACTTATTAAAAAAGTAGTTTTTGGAAAAATATACTTATACCTGAATATCCACAAATAGTGTGTGTTTCTTCACAGTCCTCGTCTTACTGATAGGTTTTTATTTTATACAGATTTGAAAGAACACAGATTTGATAGGGCCCCTTGGAGTTCTTCAAAACCCTTATTTATCCGATAAATTGACAGAAAACCTAGTGCTGTACTTTCCCTTGATGGTTGTGGGGAAGAATGTGTTATCTAAAGAAAAATTTATTTTTCTCCACCTCTTTCTCCAATCCCAATTTTGAGATGTCTAAGTCTGATCTATGGCCTCAGCTCTTCGCGGTAGCTCCACAGCAGTGTGAGATTGTGGAAAATTGAGACATCTTCCAAGCATCTCTCACCAAGCCGGCCTGATATTCATCACACTGCTCGCTCAACCCGGAAGCGTTTAGCAGGTACATGCGTGCTATAGTAACGTATTCCCCAAATATACTGTACATCCACAATTGAGCTTAACACAAGGACGTAACACAAGACGTCGCTACAGCACCCAATGACAAGACACTCCCGTCCGAAGAACCAATCATTCAGCTTCTCCACTTGTTCAGATCACTTCCCCCCTCCGCTCCTCCTTTCCCTCCATTCTACATTCATTTCTTATCTATCTTGCTCCATGCGGGAGTTTCCACTTACATTTTTCTCCACGAGCGTACAAGATTTATTGCTCCGGTAAATTTCTGCGAAAGAGAAGAAGGCACTCTGGGCCCCCAGGGAATCTCAGCAGGAGATCACCTGACCATGTTGTGGCCGCAACCTCAACAAAAACACATTCCTCAGGAGCCATTTGTTATTCCAATTCTAATCCAAGGCCTGGAGGTAAAGGGTGGGGGGTGGGGTACTGCTACGCTACAGGAAGCAGTAGAATAGCAGTAGCAGTTACAAGGTGGCAAGCGGCATATATGCAAGGGCATTTCCCTTGGAAACAAGGAACTGATGGGCCAATCAACCACAGTCCTGTCCTGACTCTGACAGCAGTAGGGATTCATGAACTTGCTGAGCAACAAAGCAAGATTCTACAGTATACATTGCACGTTCAAAATAAAAAAATAACTACCCCAGCAACATATCAATTATAATGTTAAAATGGTTTTGACATCTTGGTGTTTGAACTTCTGTTGTAGTTGGGAACATGGATGTTGTCTTGTTACCTTTGATTGTGTCAATGTTGTGTTTTGATTGGGCAATGCACAATAACATTACTTTTTTCTCAGTCAGAATGTTCTGTTTTATTTTGGGATTATCACCTGAGAACTAATTTCCCTAAATTGTCAGAAGATGATGCTACTTTTCACCTAGTAATTTTCTTGTAATTATATTTAAGAGCATGCTAAAGGAAAAATATGACTCTAGATTTCTCTAGAGTCATATAATAATATATTTTTTTAATTATTATTCCAATTTATTAAGCCCGCTCTTGAGCCTAAGTGAAGAAAGTAATCAACCATAAATCAACCATAATATGTCCAGACTGCCAAAACTCAGGTTGAGAAGATGGTTTTGATATAATTTACAGTTTTTCAATTGTAGCAATATTTAAATTAACAACGAGTTGCTTGTATTCTGATTTTTTGTTGTTTTTTTGATGTTCACTTTTGTTTAAGCATATAAAATGTGCATAAGTTACCATAGGTTTAAACGAGAGCCACAGGGATACAGAAAAGTGAAAATCCCCTTTAATAGATGCACTTACAAATCTTTTTTATTGAAAGTTCCCAGGAGCTGAGTGGTCTCCATCAATGCGAATTTTCTCTGATCTGTTGAGACCAAAATTAAACTATTAGGCTTGAACGCCAAGCACTATGTCTGGTGCAAACAAGGTTGCACTCATCTCTGGGTTAATACAATCCCTACTGAGAATCATGGTGGTGGGACCATCATGCTATGGAGATGCTTCTTAGTGGCAGAGACTGGGAGTCTGTTTAGGACTGAGGGAAGAATGAATGGAGCAAAATCCAAAGTGGTCCTTGAAACAAACCTGATCTAGAGTGCACAGGACCTCAGACTGGGGAAAAGATTTATCTTTCAGTGCAATAACAACCCAAAGAACACAGCTAAGACTATCCTGGAGTGGCCTCGGGACAAATCTGTAAATTTCCTTGTGTGGCCAAGCAAAAGCCAAGACTTAAACCCCATTGAACATTTATGGGGAGACCTGAAAATCTCAGCTCACCAATGTTTCCCATCCTATCTGACAGAGTTCTATAAAAAAGATAGGGAAAAACTGTCCAAATCCAGGTGTACAAAGTTAGTAAAGTCCAAAGTTGGCAAACACTGAAGTCCTGTTTGTGTTTCTAATCTAGTTGCTGGCAGATGATTCCTGCTGTCACTGCCCTCAGCCCACATGGTCATCCCTGTCCTTGTCCACCTGGTTGTGCAGCTGATCTGGATTCTGCCTAAAGACTCTGGACACAGTCCAAATTTATTTATTGTCCTGTGGGTCATCTGAACATTGATTTGTCCCAAAAGGTCATACTCTGTTAATATTCACCGGCACAGCCAGAAAAGGACTTTTCACCACTCAGAGTATGGCTCCTCTCTAAGTTTCTGCCTTAGGCTGGGTATCTGTGACAACTGCTTGTATCAAAAGGGCTTTATACAATTAATTTAATTAATTGTATAACATAACCAAAAGACCAATACACAACTTCATTCAACTGAGAATGGTCATTGAAATTCTAGCTGTAAAACATTCATGCATAGTAAATCTGTAATTATTCGCAGAAGCTTCTTTAATTTCTGTATGTTTGGTATGTTGGGCTAAATGTTCAGAGAAAGTCATATCCATAGACACTGTACTGTAAGTATATCAGTGGCTGGCAGAATAGAATGACCATTAGCTGTTGAGAGAGCTGGAACAACTGGATTTAGATTACTGTAGACAAGCCAAAAAGATAATATAACTTTCTATTTTTCCCAGAATATCCTTTCTACTTTTCCCAGACCCAGAGGCACAGTGAAAATATATAAATAATTCCAGATCATTGGAAATGAGACATTGTAGCCCAAAGCATCAGGAAGTAATTTGTACCTGCTATTTTGGTTTTTCACACTTGGATGGCAAAAATCCTCTTGCAGATGGGACAAACTAATGACACTTCATTACATCAACCGACTAACTGAAAAGCAGCTGTCTAATATTTAATATGGCTGAACTAAACAGGAATCACACAATTGAAGAAAGACAAAGAGTTTTCTGACAGAGATTAAAACAGTTCTGCTCTGGATACTTTAAAATGTACTTGTCATTCTGGCATGTCATTGTCTTTTATTATGGACAATGTATTATACAAAATTCAGACAGAGCTATGGATGCATGATGCAAGGATTTACAATCCATTATATCAGTTTGTAGTAACCATGTCTTAAGGTGATAGTGTTTGCTTACATTTACTTAATTTACAAACATTTGAGTGAAATAAGCCTATATTTGGGGATCTGTTATCATACGTTGAACTAAGTTTGACACATTTAATATTCTTAAAGAATTCATTTATTTTATTGAACTCATTTATCAAGTAATTGCTGACTGACCCTTTAAAGGAGCAATGATTAAAGGATCAATGAATGAGACACATTGTTACACCTGTCAATACCAAAATCTCTTGGAAATAATGCACAATTCATTTAGAGTAAAACGGTAAAACTGCATCACAGGGAGGAGATGTTGTCCAAGTCACATGTTTGTAAGAGTTTGTACAAAGTGTAGACCATTTGGTTTGCATCGAGAAGATTGCAAACCAAATGGTCTATTATTTACCCTTATTATTTGAAGGTATATGGAAACATTGTAACTGGAAATACATGGTCAGTGTTCTTCACATTTTGAAGCGTGTACAGTAATTAACTAAATAGATTTAAATTTAGGCTGCAAATATCTTTCATCGACCAAGTGGTAATTCACATTGTAGCCAATGGAAAGAAGATGCTTTTAGGCCACACCAATCCACAAAGAGTCAGGGTAGCTTAGCCTATACATTGAACCATTGATTAGTCAGCCATGGTTATGAAAAGGAGTAAAAGGTCTGTAGATTAATGAGGTTCTCTCAGTAATATATTCAATGTCTTTGTATGCGTGCATTTCAAGCCCAGATTGAATTAGAATTCTATTAACCGATCAATCAGTGATAAGGACATGATCTTGCATATGCAGAGAGATCCGAAAAAGGATGAATACTATTGAGAGAATAAATAAAAAACAAAAGAAGAGCACAGCCAGGGTTTTTTATTTTCACCATGCTTACATAGACATTGTTCCCTTTTAACATAACAGCTGCTCATAGCATTAACAGCTTTTAATGTGCATGCATCATCATAGATAATAATCACACAATTTCTGCCCATCCCCAATTTTTTCAAATATCAAAAATACCTAATTATTGTACCCTTACAATCCCTAATTATTGTAAGTGCCTTTTAATTGTTTTTGTCTATATCTTGCATTTCTCATTTTCGGTCTCCATAGATCTGTTGTCTACTGTTTACTGTCTGTCCCTCTTGAAGGTATATACTGTACGTAAACATGCATCAGTTTCTCAAAGGAAGACTAATTGCGGCAGTTGAGCCTTGAGATGCTATTTGCCGTGTTCTAGTATTGTGGGACTGACTTTCTGAAAACAGTCACTCATATGGCTAAGCATACCACGCATAAAGAAATGCCAAACCACCTGCAATATCGTAAAATCACCTTGCGATGGCCTTAGGCCTTGTGTCATGTCACATCGCGGAGGTGTGCGGTTCTTCCGGGCATTGCACGGTTGGTTGTGTGTTAATAGAGGCTCCTCATTGGGAAAGTGACTGAGTTCGTTGCATCACAGCGTTGAGGTAGCCACCACAGTTTTGAGCCTGGACTGTGCATCTGCCAAGAAAGGGAAAAAAAAATGTCTAGAGATTTTCTTGACTTGTTATGAGCTGTTACCTGTGAATTATATAACATAACTCCTGTTAGCTTCACTTTCATGTTGGACAAAGAGTTTGAAAACATGCAGAAGTGTTTTTGTGAGACATGCTTCGGCAGAAGCAAATTAAAATTTGTAACTCTAACAAGTCCATTGCTAGTTGCTGTGACAATAAAAATGTATAGCTTCAGATAATAGTTGACAACTATACATACTGTACACAGTTTTTTAAAGACAAACCCATTCTTAGAAAGAACTGTCAAACATCTACTTATTAGAAATTATTTTGGAAAATATCTTGCATCATGCATTGTATGTCTATCTCAACCTTCAGTAGGGTCTATGACTGAGTGTAGTCTGGCCCAGGTGCGTCAAGGCACTGGATTGACAATGGCAAGGCACTGGATTGACAAACCATCCTTGATGTCCATCGTTGACTAACTGATGTTGCCCCATGCCATGCCTAAGAGGGTGCTAAATGTCACGTCAGGCTTCATGCCATAGTTGATGTGAGTGGGTAGAGTCACTGATGATATCTTTTTGTCCAGCATTGCACGCCCTGGGGCTTGTGCAATGGGAGAATACTCTGTAGGTTTGGTCAGTTGGTTTCCCTTTGGTTGTATGGTGCTGTGTTTGGAAAAGTGGTCTGAGTAATTTCCTGCCTGGCTGTCCCTGTCCATGGTTTTCCTTGGATAAACCTCAGAGGGATTAGGGTAAGTCTGTTGATGTCTTATTTGGTATGATGTTATGAATTCCTTTTGTAAGGATTCCTCCCTTTAATTTTCATAGTGTCTGTTGGATCTTAGAAGGCCTTTAGAAGGACCTAGAAAAACAACTCAGAACTACCTGCCCTGACAACTAGCTATCCCTGTCCAAAGTCCATTTAGTTGTCTTGCTGATCCAGTTTTTGTGTAATGTCTCCACAGCTCACTTGTTCCCATCTGTATTTACTGGTCCGCTGGTTTTGAATGATGTAACCATAATAGGTCATGTATTCTTATTATCTCCACCCGACACAGTCAGAAGAAGACTTGCCACATATTTGAGTTTGGTTCCTCTATAGTAATTAGTTGACAACTTGATTCAGGTGCCATGGAGAGGCTGTGGGTCCCAGGAGAGGTTTGAGAACCAATGTACTAGGGAGCTTTTCTCCAGCCACTGTATTTAGAAATCATATTATAACTTGATAAAGTTAACCAAAGTAGCCTCTTCTCTACGAGTAAAGACTATGTGTAAAGAATAAATGGAAATTGGCTCTACAGACCAAAAAGGTATATTGATTAATTACATATTTAAAAGTGACATTTTTGCTGGACAGTTAATCTAAGCTTTAGAGTGAGGGAAATTACCTAAGAAAAAAAAGCAGACTGCATGGATGATTTCCCTGTGACCATGGCTTTGCTTTGCCAGCTGGCTGGGACTAGACAGAAGGCCAGGCTGTGTCAGTCAGGCAGACTGTTCCATGTCCAATCAGTCTTATCTCACAGCCTTTAATGAACACACTGTTAAAGAAGGACAGCAAGCCTATACAAAAACGAAAGGAACAGTGTTTTGCTTACCATAGTTTAAGGGATGTAATTGATATTACGGACCGCGCAAGTCTTTAAAATTTAATAACATTGGCCTTGCAACAAATGCTGTTTGCCATTTTCTCATTGGAAGCATATGGCTTCGTAGTTCTGGGGCTAAACAGCTTTTGATGACGTAGCCACCAGCAGAAATAATGTAGGTGCTGCTGCTTATGTCTATTTTGTGATCCTATGACACTTACATTCATGTCATCTTTTAGTTTGTTTTTTGTGATATGCTAATAATTTTGGCTACTGCAGTTTGACAATCCTGCTAGTATGTTGTGACATGCTTGAATAAAATGTAGTGGTGCAGCTGGTGCCACACCAATATAACTACTTAGTTCCTGTGTACGTGCATTAGTTAACCATGAATAACGATGGTACCAATACACCTGTCAGGCCAATACATTATTTGCACAGGCACTTCATTGGTCACAAGCATGAATGCTGTAATATCAATCTATTATTTTTTTCCAAGTTTTCAAAAGCCAAGTTATCATCCATGGGGGACAACATTTACTGTTGCCTCAGTGCAAGTTAAAATTAGTAAACCTTCACATGTTTATAACGAGTCCCTCCATTAGGCTGAGAAATACGGTCTAGAGCACTGTGTGGGCAGCCTGTAGCAGATTTCAACTGTCTCGTGCCGAATTCTCCAAACTACATCCTTATTATCTTCTCATCCCTCACCTCGGTAATGGCAGTGGACCAGACCGAGCCATTACGGTTTGATCAAATCTCATCCAGGCAGCACTACCGTGGGGATGTAGATTATGTCACAGTTTGCAACCTGTCTGATGGAGATTCCCAATTAGTGTAGCAGTGTGGGAGGAACAGTGTTGATTAGGAGGACTAGAGGAAAACTGAGTTAGACATAGACTGGCTCAGAACCCTCCACTGTGGGAAGAGACTCCATTGGCACCCGGATATATTACACAGAGCTCACGATGGGAGTTTAAGAAAGTGGGCGTGACGTAAAATTCAACTCCGACCGTGGCCGTCTCCAGAGGTTTACGATGTTCTTACATGGATCTGACTGCTTCCTTCTCACTGGTTTGATGAACTACATCAAGTTGCCAAAGCCTCGCTACATGTTGGAGCCGCTCCATAGTTAGGAAACCGATGGAGGTGAGCAGTCGAAGAAAACGGGGACTTTCAGCCTCTGGCTGGACCCTAGAGGGTCCAGGTTTTGATGGCTGTTCGTGCTCCAGACAGGCCTAATCTTGCTGGTAAGACTGATGCAATGAGATGAGTGTGGTAGGCTCTAGTGATTAGCAAAGTGTAGGCATGGGAGTTAAAGGTCATTCTCAAAGGTCTCAGTCCTTTCTCTGAAGGGATGCTGTCAGTTTGTCATTTAAAATTGCACAATATTGTAATGTGTACTCACACTTCAACACAGATTGTAGTGTACCTGTGACATAAGAGTCAGTGGAAACCTTTAGCAGTGGCACCTGCTATAACAGTTGGAGACAGACATTTTGTTTGGTATAATAGACAACCGGGAAACATTTTGGCTAGTATGATAAATAATATTTCTGTACTCTCACATGGCTCAATATGATAAACTGAGCTGTGTTCATCTGCTTGAACATTTGTTACCTTCCAAAATGGTCAGGAGTAACTTTTGTTCCTACTGCCTATAACCAATAAGGCCTGGGCTTTTTTGGAGTGTCTTGATTTAAGTATATTGATTTGGAGTATATTGATTTAGTGTTCAGAATTAACCAATCTCATTCAAACTCATGTTAAATAGAAGTCATTACACACCTGCCACCATTTAAAATGACTCTGATTAAACACAAATAAAGCTCAGCTGTTCTAGTAGGATTTTCCTGACATTTTCTTAGTTGCATCTCAGAGCAAAAGCCATGGTCCGCAGAGAGCTTCCAAAGCATCAGAGGAATCTCATTGTTGAAAGATTTCAGTCAGGAGAAGGGTACAAAAGAATTTCCAAAGCATTAGATATACCATGGAACACAGTAAAGACAGTCATCATCAAGTGGAGAAAATATGGCACAACAGAGACATTACCAAGAACTGGACGTCCCTCCAAAATTGATGAAAAGACGAGAAGAAAACTGGTCAGGGAGGCTTCCAAGAGGCCTACAGCAACATCAAAGGAACTGCAGGAATTTCTGGCAAGTACTGGCTGTGTGCTACATGTGACAACAATGTCCTGTATTCTTCATATGAACGGGCTGTGGGGTAGGGTGGCAAGAAGGACTTGGATGTTTTTCTTACAAAGAAAAACATCCAGGCCCGGCTGAAGATTGCAAAAACAAACATCAAGTCCCCCAAAAGCACGTGGGAAAATGTGTTATGGTCTGATGAAACCAAGGTTGAACTTTTTGGCCATAATTCCAAAAGGTATGTTTGGCGCAAAAACAACACTGCACATCACCCAAAGAACACCATACCCCACAGTGAAGCATGGTGGTGGCAGCATCATGCTTTGGGGTTGTTTTTCTTCAGCTGGAACCAGGGCCTTAGTCAGGGTGGAGGGAATTATGAACAGATCCAAATACCAGGCAATTTTGGCACAAAACCTTCAGGCGTTCATTGGAAAGCTGAAGATGAAGAGGAAGTTCACCTTTCAGCACGACAACGACCCAAAGCACACATCCAAATCCACAAAAGCATGGCTTCACCAGAAGAAGACTAACGTTTTGGGATGGCCCAACCAAAGCCCAGACCTGAATCCAATTGAACATCTGTGGGGTGACCTGAAGAGGGCTGTGCACAGGAGATGTCCTCGCAATCTGACAAATTTGGAGTGCTTTTGCAAAGGAGAGTGGGCAAATATTGCTACGTCAAGATGTGCCTCGCTAATAGACTCCTAACCAAAAAGACTAAGTGCTGTAATAAAATAAAAAGGTGCTTCAACAAAGTATTAGTTTAAGAGTGTGCACACTTATGCAATCAGGTTATTGTGAGTTTTTTATTTTTTATTTTTCCCCCTCAAAGATTTCAGTTTGTTTTTCAATTGAATTGTTCACGTTATAGGTCACATTAAAGGTGGAAAAATTTCTGACATGATTTATCGTTGTCTCATTGTTTAACATCACAAGAACCTGGCATTTTAACAGGGGTGTGTAGACTTTTTATATCCACTGTAGGTTTCACTTTGGTTGGTCCAACAAGCTGCGTTTTTCATCAGCATGTTTCACCTGTGCTGGCATAGTTAATATTTAAGAACTTTTTCCCCAGAAAAGCTGGTAAGAGCTGATGTTTCTTTTAGCTTGCTCACATTTTTTACATTACATTTACATTTGATTTTTTTTGGCAGACAATTTTATGCAGATCAACTTACCTTCGTGAATGCATACATTTTCATACTTTTTTGTACTAGGGATGCAAATTTTTTCAGATATTAAATATATTGTCATCGCACATTGGCTCTAATTTTACATATCCTCTTATGTTAATCATCAATTATAAACCAGCCTTTTTTATACTATAGCTGTCCCTCCTTATAAATAAACCAGTAAGCTTGCTGCGTTTTGATAGGGTTTAACTCATCCCTAGGATAAGTAAAATACATTATATATAAGTTTTTTTAATCGCCATACATTTTTCTATAACTATATAGTCCCATCATAGGTTATATCAAATAATTGTTTAATCCCTTTGTCATACAGTTTTATCTTTACCAGTAAAAACATTGGGCCCCAGGAAAAACAATGTTCTCCACCTCACTGGAAACATTGGCATGCACTCTGGGTTAAACTAACGTAGCCTATTCATCCCATTAATGTAACTTTATGCCATCCAATATTTTATTTTTTGTCTTCTGAATAGCTTTCCCAGCTTTCCCATGATTCTCACATAAAGACTGAAAAAAGGTGTCTCACTGGAGGAGAAAAATGATTGATGACCTGCCAAATAAAAGACATAGATTTACACAGTCTGTGCAGTCAGGGGAACCTGCGGATCAAAGCTCAGGTGAGATGTAAACATCTGCAGTATATGATTTAAAGGGTTTTATGTTCTCATACAACAGATAAATACAGTATATGGGCATAACATATAATTAAATCCAGGGTCAGGCTATGAGGTTATGTTATACCTTTAGATTTTATGTATTGTACTTATATCTCTGAAACATTTTCAGTTTTACTGTTTGACAGTGGGTACTCCCTTGATGATATCATTACACAGGTCGCTATAACCCTTATGCCTTCTTTGTAGAATCAACACGACTGGAGTCAACTGCAGTGGTGATGTCAGACTCCCCCAGACTGCACACATACACAAGTCCAGAACAACACTTTGAAGATACAGATTCGGATTTTGATGAGAGTGATGAATCACACATTCTTGAAAATTATTCCCTGATATGACAAAAATGTGGAGATTTAATTAACGACATCCTGATGTCGGATTTGAAAAAATAACAAGAGGGGATGAAATACAGACAACATCCAACATCCAAATACGGTCAACATCCAAAGACTCACCAACAAAGCAATATAAAATTTGTAAATTGCTTTATCAAGATGGAAACAAACGCCTGCAAATGTTGGCCTAATTAGCACCATTTCAGCTGCACAAAACACCAAGGGCTGAGCAAACATCAGCTCGCAAAACACTGAGAGCCTGATTCTGAGGACACACCTGATTGGGACCAGGTTCTGGAAAGAATCATGCATGGTCAGACAGGCTAGAGAAGTGTGAGTGCAATTTTGTGAACCAACGACAAGCTGAAGTTGTTTGACAGGGTTTTTCTATTGTCCCCTGATAAATTAACTGATCTTGCTGTGTATAGTTGCTGTGTGCAACTGAGAGAGAGAGATCCTACGTTTTCATGATTGTTTGATTAGAAATGTTATCTTCACAAATGTGAAAGGACTTGATATTTACATACACATTTGAAGTAAAACAAATGGGAAATGTGTGGCATAAACAAATGCAAAGGATAATTTGTTTAATTCAACCAGGAAAGATCATAGATTACTTAAACTAGAGCATTGTGGCTGTTTCTTTGTATATCCAACATGTGTGGCCCAGTGTCCACTAGATTCCATAGCCACAATGTCAGATATCTACATTTCTAAATGTGCTATTGGTAGGTTCTCAATAAAAATGTTAAATCCCTGTGAAGAGCCTAGCTAACGACATCCTACTGGACAATATTAACACGTTCCAGCATGTTTCTTTTAGGGCGAGCCTACTCTGTGAAGTGCGCATGTGAAATAATGAAATTTGCCATGCACCTACTGTGCAATCTGAAAGTTTTTTCCACATTTTGTTACATTACAGCTTTAATCTAATATGGATTAAATAGATTTTTTCCTTATTAATCTATCTACAATTCCCAATAAAAGTGAAGAGCTCTGAAAACTAACTAAATGCCCTGTATGTCTGCCTTAAACCTCTATTTAATCTTTGGCAAAGGGTGAAGCCTTTATAGGCTTAATACGTTTACTCTGTTTGTAATATATTTTATGTTTTGGAAAAGAAAAAAACGACATTAATATCAGATGTTTTATCAATGAGAAGGCCACTGGGCTTCCTCTGCACGTGGCGAGTGGAAATTGTGAGCTCTGCTTTAGAGTTATACATCTGGTGGCCTATCTGGCTCTGTGTACGTCTTTGCTAACGGTTTTAACACACTCTAATGCAGAGAGAAGAGGCCAGCCCAGGGTTGTTGTTATAGTTTCAAATGAAAACAACACTTTCAATGAGACATCGGAGTCCTGCAAAGTTTCCCTTTAAGCGAGAGACTGCCAAAGGGCAATTGATAAAAATGTTATCAAAAAAAAAAAATCACACGGTTTTGTGACTAAATGAAATGCAAATGGTCTTGTTGAGTAATTCACAAACCCTAGGAAATCATCCAAAGTCTCCTTACATGGTTCTGATTATTTGATTGCACCGACTGATTAGAACTTACAGCGTGTACCATGAAGGTAGTTGGTAATGAAAATCAAATCAAGGCATAACCTAAGGCACTAAACTGCATTACTAAATCTGTTTTAGTCAAGTATTAATACCGTCTGACAAGATGTGTAAGAGCTGTACCCTTTGTTTCAATAGAGAAAACCGATACTTCTACCCGGTATCGTCTTCTGTAATCATTATGAACATAATTCCTTTAATCTTGAGATGATGACAAAAGCACATTGATACAGAGAGCAGAGACCCAAATAATCAAACGAATGTCATTTAATGGCACATGATGTAACACAAGCACTTCTTATAATGGGATATGCTTCCCTGTCCGTGTAATAGGCAGTATAGATTCACCTTAAAATCCATGGCAGGATTAGCAACCAAAAGTTGTTTTTTGGTCGATAGTTGTGAATGCAACCATGCAAAATCTAGTCTAATCTAGTGAACATTCCTCAGATATTTAGAAACTGTATTTTGGCTGTGGTAATTTATCATCCCAAAGGGTGTACAGTACCATTAGATTAGAAAGTTATTGACTCACATATCAATATGCTAATGTTCAACCATTTTCAGATGTCTCCTTTGCAATCTGTCCATCTTGGTAACCCTGCTGTTTGAAAGCCCCTTTGATCTCTAGTCGTTTTATGCCTTGTGGCGGGATGCTGATGCCCTTTGAATGTAAGAGTGGTAGCATGAAGCCTGTAGAACTGGCCTCTGAAAGACTCTCTTTCAACATTTCAGTAAGTCTACTATGATGCTTTACAAAATCCGTATGGAGCCAGGGAATACAAGAGACATGCGAGACTGGTTTCATATACCGACATTAAGACAACAGACCTAAGACAATATCTATATTTGGCAAGATAATTGGTCATTTCTGTTATCTTCAGTTTTCACAAAAATATCTTAATACTGGGTTATAGTTAAAAGAACAACCTTATGGTCTTAACTGTTCAAATTACAGATACTGATCTTCCTGTGAAACTTTAATTCTGCTCAAAACTGAACTGTATATTACTTTAACAAAATACATTTAAACCAGTTTAGTTTATTTTCTCATGTCCATATGCCTTTAACTACTAATGATCTCAGAAAACATTTAGACAGTAGACACTCTCTTTCCACAGGGCAAATTAATTAGGACGAAAGAGATCTTAAACATAGAGCCTAGTCATGATTGCTTCAGTCTCAGAGGGGCATATTTCAAATGATCCATCTCCATGAAACATTTACATCCAAGAAGTTAAACTGAAGAAGTGCCAGAGCTTGGCCCTTTCTAGTAGTGAGAAGAAGCATGTCTTTATCAGGAAATACTGTCTCTTTCTATCTATTTAGTGATCAAGATAATGAGCAGTCTGCATTGACTAGAAAATAAAAGGAATGTATTTATTAAGTTTAAACATCCCGTGAGACCCTGTCTGAATCTAATAGTCTTTAACTTAACCTTTCTTTATCACAGTTCTGAAATTATAAATATATTTTCCCAAAGAATTAAGTGTGATTGATAGTCCTGTGGCTGGAACACCCTCCCCTTGCAATGATAATAGCACTGAGCCTTTTCCTATAATTGGAGAACACATTAGAGGGGATCTCAGACCATTCCTCCATACAGAGAAATTTCTCTTCAGCACCTGTATGCTGAGTGATGGATGAGTGATGGGTTTTCCAAAGCAGTATGAAGCTCCTGTTGCTGTTCTCCACTTAAATATAAAAGAGGTGTAAACAATGAAGAAAGAATCTGCAATCACTACAGTTACTGTACCATGCCGGTGTGCAAGAGAGTTTTCTTGAAATGTAACATCCAGTAGAATCTTAGCACTGGGAGCCGTTGCTCTGTTCAAACCATTTTTGAAGCACAAACCAAGGTTTTGGAAGTATCGTTTGGCTTTGAAAGACTAGCAGGGCAGACAAATATTCTCTACAAGTCACATGGTAGGAGCAGCCTGCCAGGAAGCAACCCAAGAGTGTGTAGGGCCTAATGTACCAAACCCTGGAGGGTGGAGAGGACGATGTGATGGTTCAGAGTGTTGAAGGCAGCAGATAGATCTAAGAGGATTAGAAAAAAGGAGAGAGAGTCAGTTTGAGCAGCATATGGAGTGTCGGCCAGAGTGTTGGTTGACCCGTCTTGAAGCTTGACTGATTGGTTCTGAGATAATTAACAGGAGTGTTGGTCAGAGGCAGCACACTCAATTGTTTTGGAAAGAAAAGATAGAAGAGATACCAGTCAGTAGTTTTTGACATCAGAAGGGTCAGTGTTGGTGTCTTGAGGGGCCATGTTGAAGTCAGACGCAGCCACTGGTCAGGGATGAGTTGTTGAGAGAGTTCTAGAAGAAGGTGGGAGAAGGTCTCCAAATATGATATTGAGAAGGAAAGAGAGGATGGAGTTGAGGGGGCAGGTTTTCGGGCCACCAGACAAACTGTAACTGCCTGTGGGGAAAATGCAGGTGAGGATGCTGTCTACCTTCATATGACAAAATGGTGGAAATAAGCAGATGCAGATGTTGTCTACCTCCTCCATAAGATGGAGGACATAAAAAAGACTTACATACCAAAAACGTGCATTAAAAGACCAAATCTTGCCTAGGGTTCCCAAAAGGATAGGGCCAACCCTGTGTATTTGAGTGTGTGATTTTGCAGGTTGGAGTTGAACTAATTAAAACATTTCCTGAAATCAGATTGAATATGAATTTGAAATGAGCTGAATGCCTAAGAAGTGATTTGACCAAGGTCAGTGCTTGTCCTTACCCTAAACCCTAACCCTTATCCTAACCCTTATCTACTGTAACCCAAAACATCAACCATCACTTAAGTGTATTTATTTCAGAGTAGGAATGTAAGCTCTGCCCTCTACATTGAGTCACCCAATTCCATATATTTCTGCCTTCAGGGCAGATCTGGTTCTGACAGTTGTATGAGAAACTTAAACTCCTATCTACTGTGAATTTAGGATGATGTGATGTTTGGTGTCACCCTGGAAGACCGATGCTTGTTAAGCATTGGGTACATAAGGGTTTACATACTGTGAAAATGTTGGATAGCCTTTGTCACTCAGGTTTGCTGGAGCTATGTACAGCATGGCCATGTATGGGGAACTTGAGCTTCATCAATGTGTATTCGTGAGTAAATCTGGCTTTGATAAAAGCCAGCACCTACCAGCCACTGACCTCACCACTTGAAGATTCATTAAGTTGAAGATGTATACAGAAAATTATTTGTATACATTCATGCTTCTTTCAAGTAGATTTTTTTAGTGCCCCACTCCTATGTTTTCCTGTGAAATATGGTTTCAGATGTATTGCTCTCCATAGCTGTGAATGAAAGCCTTGTATCTTAACCAAACAGAATTATATGCCTTCAAGTTATCTGTTTTCTTCAAGGAGGAGATTAATTTCAGATGAATATAATCAATGCTGTTATTCCCATGAGTTATTACTCAGTCAAAATAACTGTCCTAAGCCTCTACAATCGAATTACCATATGTCCTGAACTCGGTGTATGATTTAAAGGTTATAAGCACTGTCATAGAGCTTGGGAGGTTTTGTGGCATTGGCATTGAGGGTTGACTTGATACACATTGGGTTTGGTCCTGCCTTCACTGTTGTGATCATATAATTAGGTGATTAACACTAGAATGGACATAAGCCTTTTTTATGTTTGGATAAGAAGTCTGGCAGTTTGGTCAACAAAGTTTAGCCAGTGCTGTTATTGTAAAACAATGAATTTGAAAAACTTACAGTATTTGACCATATCTTTGTTAGAGGAATGATTCCATAAATTATGGAAATTAACTGGAAATGTGGCAATATTCTAATAAAATTCAATTTCTTGCAGTCATCCACAGTGATACATTGTCAGAAACCAGTTGAAGATAGGTTGACAATAATTCAATTTGCAGTTTCAAAAGTCACATGCTTTAGTTTTTCCCCGTATTAAGTAAAATCAGGAAATCCATCACTACTGCAATGCATTTGAATTAGACTTGTTTGGATTTCTTCCTGAACAAAATGGCTTCCATCTCATCCCAATCTGGAATGTAAAGGAATATGAAATAGCCCTCAGTAATTTAATGGGATCTCTACGGTTCTGACTCAGGCCACAGAGATGCCAACACTTCCAGGTCTCAGATCCTTTTAGTAGGGGGGTGCAGTCATAGCTGAAGTGAAACCACACAGGTTTGGAAGTTTACACTTTTTATTGTTAATGAATGTCTCTATGTTCTGGTCACCTACTCACCTTCACCAAGATAATGCCTGAGCCCTGGGATTAGTAGAGATGAACTTACAATGTGAAGAATGATGACATGAAACACGGTTTTAAAACAAAGCACTGGCTAAATAAATATGTTTAAACCTAAAAGTAATCAAGTAACAGGTTCTGAATTTAATATGCTTACATAAATTATGCAATGTACATGACAGTTTTCATTAATTCCACAGTACTGTTTAAATCCTAACCAGAAACTGTTAATAATCCTTGCAAATGGTTCTATCTTGAAAACATTCACATGAACACATCTGGAATAAAGTGCTCCTCATTGTCCCATTGTTAACACATCTGGACTGGTGCCATCATACAACAGAATAACATTGGCTGTTCTGTTTCATTAACAGGCTATAAGCCAGTGTCATTGGTAATCCCACATCGCTGGTTATTTTTGCACAGGTTTGGGCTTTTAAGTGAATTGTCAAGCAAAATATTTAGCACATGTCACATTTTGGTGGGGAATGGGAAAAATACACACAAAGTTGGTGCTGAGCTATTACTGATAGTAATGTGCACATAGTTAAACATCTCTGTATGTCCTGTGACACTTACTTTAACACCAATTTATTTCAGTAGGCTCACAGGGCTGTGAGAGTTGTAAGCGCAATAGCAAACTGAGAGCACATTGTATAATTGGATAATGGAATACTTGACAGGAGTAACAGTCCAAATCTTATATTTTTCCATGTAAACAGGAGTTAGATGTGGAATGTGGATGACGAAACTGTGGAACTAGAAAGGAGCCAGCGTCAGGACAGCTCCTTAGGGAAAAGCCTTTCTTTCACCAGAGAGGGATTGCCTCCCTCCCTGTCAAGTCTCCCCTCCTGTAACAAAAGTATTTTTTTTCTGCCCATTTTTACTCCAATGTGATAAAAAGGAGATATTAAAATCAGTAAGACATTTATGGTATATTATGGGGCATTAAATCCACATTTGTGGTGCTTTCAAGTATTTTAGGATGGTTGCATTAGTCCGATGAAGGTTGTCCTGGTTTGAATGGTGGGCTTACTTTTAACTGCATACATTAAGCTTCATATCATTCCCACTGCTTTCCTTTCTTTGCCCAGAGATCCAAAAGCATTTGGAAGGTTACATGTTTGTTGTTGTTTTTCCTCTACATTCTTACAGTTCTTTTATTTGAAATTATGTAATGACTTTGACTATGGTTAAAGTTATTTGGAGCGTATGTTTCATCCATAGCTGAAAACGCATTTAGAAATTACAGCACGTTTGGATATAAATTCTCCTATTTTGGGGGTTCAAATGTTTTGCATAAAGTTAAGCATTTGGTCCAATATTCAAGGTATCCAATTTTTTTGATAAAGCGTATGACTCTACCAAGTATTTGGGTTGCTTGCAGTTTCGGTTGTGTTTTACATAATTTTTTGCCCGACATGATTTGTAAATCTTAGTTTGAATAAATGCAAACCATTTGAATAAATGCAAAAAAAAATCTCATTATTGTTTACAATTCATGACCTACATTAATGTAAAACTGTCTAGCAACACATTCTACTGTTACTTCACATTCTACTGTTACTTCACCATCTACTGTTACTGGGGTTTTTAGTATTAATATAAAAATTTTGCATATCACAGTATATGTATTATTTATTTTGAACAGGTTTTTTGCACTTTACAGATACTAATACTTTGGGACCCAATTCTATACTGTGAACCTCCATAAATATTGGGACAGCAAGTTTATATTTGTGTCAATTCTCTGCAGTTTGCTTTTGAAACAAAACAACCTAAAAAAAACAGGAAGGTGAAAAAAACACTACTTCCCACAGCTATGCCATCAGGTCTTGGCTGAGTAATGATATTTGCTTAAAAAAATGGTTGCTTCCACACAGAACCTACACAGAGGTCCCTGGAAATGTTAAAGATAGGAGAAATGTGAGCCATACGAAAAATATAAATAGTATCGTAAAATACATAGGAAAACAGTTTAATGCAAAAATTGGCAAACAATATTTTTGAGAAAACTTGCATTTTAAATATTTTAAAAAATCTGGGCAATGATTTTTTAAAATATATATATTTGATATTTGTGTCTAGATGGAAGCTCTTTGGAACTAAAATAACCTTCAAAGCGGAAGTGAATATTACGTAACATACTTTTCCAGTGTGAGATTCGAGGCATCATATTTCTTGACAAGAATAGGGGTCATTCAACGGAATGACCAATACATTATTGATGTGGTTTCCGTACAATTCAATATTGCAGAGGTCTAGCAAATGAAATTAAGACAAGCAAGAAACTTAACATTTGAGCTTCAATATCATTTACCATAATGCGTAACCACTGTAAAATTACGACTTTTGTTAAAGGCACTGAAGAATACTTCTTAAAATGAAACAAACCATGGATAACAATAGATTTTACCAAGCACATTTTATATCTCTGCCAAATTCACTATTGCTATTCTACAGTGACTGCTAATAGTATGCCATTGTAATTTGTATGTTCAAATGCCTTACTTTACTGACAGATACAGATTGTATCGTTTTCTCATATGATGTGATCTATATCTGTCAGTCATACTGTAACAGAGGTAAGCTGACAAGATTGTTCTGATTGCACACAAAGTATAATTTAGTAGCAGGTGATATCATCTATCCTTGCCATTCCCTTCCTCTCATGGAGGAACAAAATGTACTACTATTTTTAGATCTTAATGAATTATGAAATTCTTTTCTTTACATAAAACATTCATAATAGCCTCACATTTCATTTCATAGTATATATTAATGCTTAGCATGGGTGCCACATGTTCCATTCTCTGTACTCCATATGTACCAAAGACAATGACCAAGAGTGGCAAGGATTGGAATGTTTACTAGAGACTTCGTGTAGATAGTCGTCATATAGGGAAAAAATGTGGTCAAATTGTTTGCTAAAAATAGAATTAAATAACTGCACATCAGAAATTGTGCAATCCATCAAAGAAATGTCTTCATGTTAAAAAAGTTTTACACAGATGTGTATCTTTAACTGTTTGTAAAAGAACATTGATAAGCCTTGCAATGTGCTCAACCTAGTAAATGTGCCCTGCCTGATAAATGTCTTAACAGTAGTTGATTAAGGGTGGACAGAACAGGTTATTAGATAAGTAATGACATACCATGAATGATTTTCATTATTGCAGGAGGCTATGTCTGTTTCTGTGCTTTTCTTGTGTTACATTTTTAAAAGTCTCTGTGCAATCCCTTTTTCTTAGTCTCCATTTTATGTAGAATACAACTGTCCACAAGAAGAACAATAACATTGTTTCTCTGCACATCTGAATGGCACCAACATGCACTTACTTTAGATTCTGATTTACTCAATTTAGGCAATATGAAGCTTTTAGTGAAAGAGCTCCTGCAAAAACCTTTATGGTAGAACATAGCAGTAGTGTTTCACAATTAAGTGCTCTTAATTTTTAGTAATCATAGTGACAATGTACTCAGATACATTACAAATGGTTGCAAGTAAATTAGATAATATACAAGCATTATTACTGTTATTTAGTTCTAAATAACTATGAATTGATCAAACAAACAGCATCCTTTTCATTAAATAAATGTCCATTCACATTCTATTCCAGTTCCTTCACTTGTACTTCCAGAGTTGCATTATTCAGCTCCTGGTTTTCCAAGACTCTGAAGGGTACCCACAACAAGCATTGCGACTGGTCCTAGGTAGGTATTTGTCCAACAAACACTTTAAATATTTATGAAAAAGCAGGAAATGGACAGACTGGCCACTTCCATGGAGGTGATACGATTGTCCAGAAAACATAGGATTCAAACTCGTTCCGTGGAGTACTGGGGTTTGTTGAATTTTCATGGTTTCGGCTTGAAGTAAAAGGTACAACTGGGGTTAGGGTAAGAACTAGAGTTTGATGTTTAGGAGTCTAATGTAGGTTAGGTTTAGGGTTCATTTTAGATTTTTGAGATTAAGATACATGTGCAGTTTTATGTTTAAGCATTATGGGTTACGTTTAGTGTTAAGGTTAGGAATTATTGCTAGGTTAAGTTGAAACATAAAGTTTAGATAATTGAAGTTAGGTTTAGGTTTAGTTTTAGGGGATAGGGAACATTGATTTCTGAGATTCCGATTCACAAAATGACTGAAAAATGTTTAATTCCACCCTGTTTATGAGAGAAACATGGTATATGTTCTCTCATGAACAGGTGGAAATGTAATGTCATAGCTGATTAGGTCTATCTACTATAAATAGATGAAAATATGAACGCAGATATGTTTTTAAAATTAAACTGGACAAAGTATATGAATAACATTTTTCAAAGTTATAAATTACCAAAGTTACAATAGATTGTCCTAGATTTTCCTATTGCATGCATATTGCAGCAGCATAGACCATGCAATCAATCAAATCAATCATGAAGTGAGACTGGATGCTAATAATAGTAATGGAATCAGCGTTCTACTTCTTCATGACAGTATAATCACAATGCCAGGGCTGAGTGATTCTAGCGACTGTCTCATTGTCCTCCAGGGAATCTCATTCTTCATCTCTATATACCGGATGTTTTGAATCCTGAATAATGATTGGCTGAGTGGTATGAGTGGTATATGAGACCATATACCGCCGGAATGACGCATCACTTTTTACTGCTAATTGCATTGGCAACCGGTTTACAAAAGTAATAAGGCATCTTGGCTGTTCATGGTGTATTGCCAATATACATGACTAAACTCTGTGTCCAGGTACTGTGCGATGCCTCCTGCCCATGAATAGCTCTTAGCCAAGTTACATTGGCTGTATCCCACAGCCCCTTAAGCCTTATTGCTAAAGTATCCCCTTCTCTCTGCTTAGCTTTAATGTTTGTCGAATACACTTCAACTAAGGGAGAAACGATGGGAAGGACAGGAGAAACACTGGGAATGAATAGGGTGATTGTTCACAAGAGCTGTTTGTAGCACTTGTCAAGCCATCTGTATAATACCTCTAGTAAGTGATAATTAATCATTAGTCACCATACCATCTTGTCTTTGCCCTCTCTAATTACTCTAGAGATGCCAATAGTGAGGATGAAACTGATCTGTTATTATTTCTTGATGGGAGAGATTATGCCATTTACCATTTTGTTTTATGTTACTGTCCCCAAGCTTCAGACAGATCAATTATTTGCAGCTGATTGAAAAAGAATGCTGGGTAGAATGATCTCTTTGGTTGGATCTGTGCGTTAAGCGGCAGAAGCTGTTAGCAAAGCAGCGACTCTTCTCTGTCATGTCCCCATTACACAGCCTGACCTTATTCACCACAGTTATTGGTCTGATTAGGGGTCGAGGCTGCCCGGGGCAAAGTGAAAGATTATTTCTCACATGCTTTTTTATTTATTGAAGTACAGAATACAGATATATATTTTTCACATGTCGAATTAATCATCTATGTAATCTTCTAAACAATTATTGATTGTCCCTAAATTATTTCCTAGCTACTATATGGGTTTGTGGTCTGTAATTGCTCGGGTTTTGTTTGGATTGTGGAGAAGAGCCTTGTTTAAATATGCAGCGAGAAAACTCTTGAAATACCGTACATCCACTCTTGCCTCTCAGGGAGGAAGGAATCTGTCCTCCGCCATTGCAGTTTACTGTCAGAACTGTCAGGGGAGTTCAACAGCTCGTTACAGGCAGACAGTCATGCCTTGCAGATTCTTTCCAAAAAGATCCCCCTCCTCTTTTCCTCAGTTGACATGTGGGAAGAGAGAGACAGAGAGAGTGAAAAAGAGATAAAGAGAGGCATCTGAGAATCACTGTGTCACCTTGTCTTAGGATACGTGACTGAAGTCCTGTCACAGAGACCACTACAGTGCTACCTGCCTGACTGGGACATCAATCACAGAGAATTGCACGCTTCCTGCGTTGAAAAGGCCAGGAAATAGTTAACCATGGATATCCAGAGAACCCTGGCTACTTTATTCTAGTCTTTATTTTTGTTTAACACTCAGAATGAGTTCATAACACTCAGAATGAGTCCAAATGGTATGGCGATGACCGTTGTTGTCTATCACATCTTACTGGTTTAGTTCTGTCTATGCAGTGTAGACTTTGTCTAGTTTTATAATCCAAAAACCCTCAAACAACACTTCTCAAAGACAAAGTTGGACACAATTCTCTCACATCCCTCTACTCAATGTGATAAATGCCACTATTTTGAATTCTCACTACTCCACAATGAAAAATCGACAAGCCTCAAATATGCACAGATAATATAAGAGGGACGTTGGTAAGATTTCTACACACTGTGTTGTAAAAGTAAAAATGCTTCTCTCAGTACATAAAAACTCACAATATGTGCAATGCAAGATAATGCAAGGTACAAATTTGAACCTCATTCAAAACATGTAAATAAATGCATCTACGCTAGACAGCATATCTGTTACGACTAAATGAGTATAACGCAACTAACAGATGTCAGAGATTTGAACTGAAACATGACAGAGTGTGTGACGAATGGGTCAGCTGTAATGGATTATGTATAAAATATGTCTACCCTGGTTCTACAGGAGGCTAACTATAATTGTTATTCAAGTGTTAATACATTCCAAACTGCAGCAGTAAACTTATCATGCACATATAATTTTAGGCCGTGTTAACTTTAGGCCCGACTAGTTTCGTTGGGCCAAGTAAAGTGGGTAAATGTATATTTCTAACTGTCTGTCTGCTAATTCATTTATCTGCAGCTCTTTCTTTCCTTCTCAGAGTTTTTCTTTCTCTCACAGCTGTCCTATACCTCCAGCAAAATGATGCTTACAGCTTACAATTTCATTTTTATTGCACAGCAGTGTAGCAGGGTTGAGCATTTATAAATCAGGGTATATGATTACCACAAAAAAAACATCTAAAAAGACAAAATGCTTATTGTATATTGATTTATAGTCATCCAAATTAACCTGTGAACATTTTAGATGTAAAAAAAAGATAGTTGTTTCACTGTAGCATTAAAAATCCTACCATAAACCTTTCTCAGCAGGAAAGAAGATAAGTGTTTTTGACCAGGATATCCTTATCCTTGGCATCTCTGGCTGATATTATTTGACCTACATACTCTACTCTGGGCGACGTCAGTAAGAATTAAAGCCCAAAGCATGTATACTTATACTTATCTAGAATTACTCAGAAACTCATCTCAAGGCAGCCAAGTCCATTTGAATTGCCAAGTTTAACAAATCATGTTCCTACCTAGAACATATTTCTTCAACCGCTCAGTCACTGTAGGTATGTCCCCAAGGTCTTCCTCACATATATTTGTAGCATCTTTTAAACTTGCTGGCAGTCTAACAACAAGCCTCCTAGGCACAATGCTCTGGAGGTCTGTTTCAAATAAAATAACAATGTATTTATCAAGCACATTTCTTACATAGGATGCACTTTAAGGTGCATAAAGAAATAAAGTGGCCTCCAGAATCATTGGAACCTTTGGAAAGCATAAACATAAAAGGCTATGAAAAATAGCAATCTTGTTCAACAGTTTAATCTTATGCTGAAAATGTGACAGGAATCTAATCTTTAATTAAGGTAAAATTGTTAAAAGAAAATGCAACCTAGCCTAATACGTCCCTAATCAAATGGGAAATGAACAAGGTAGTATAAAGCTTTTGAACATATTTTGAAGCTACACACTGTTTACGTTCTAGTCGCAAACAACAGAGTAATCTTACCTTATACTTTGGAAAATGACAGGGCAATACAGTTGAGCTATGCCTTGAGTTATTCATAAGATATCTTTAACCGGTAAATTTAAAATTGACACATCAGTGTGTTACTTTTAAATCATTCACACACATCCTTAGTCAAAATTGTCTAGCTTAATCAAACAGTCTATCCCATCAGAACCTAAAATATAAGTTAGTCCTTAATTTTTATATAAGAGAACCTTAATTTTTGATATAAGAGAACAGGTGAAGGCCTATTTATTTTAAGTTTAAATCTTCAAATCTTTTTTAATTATATACATTTTAATCAACCCATCCATTGTAAATATGTGGTCAAAGTGCCAGTAGATTGATACATTTACAGTACAAAATCAGACATAGAAGTAGTGTATAGGTGTAATACTATTTTATATCACATGATTTATGCCAATTCTGTGGAGACTCCAAAGATGAATACAGGTTAAAAGTTTTAAAAAGTTGTGACTTAAAGAGGCACTATATAGTTAGAGTCCCAAATTAACAATAAATGTATTCACCCTTCACTCCACTACAAGGCAGACAGTTATACCTTATTCAAAGCCTGTGCTTTTAAGTGAGAAAGGGTGATGCTAGAAATGGTAGTCACGTATGGAATCGTTCAACAGACACTCACAATGAACAAAAGACTAGCCCATGTGAAATTAGCTTTTCACTGTGAGAACATTTTATCATAAAGAACAAGGCCTTACCTCTATAGAAAAGCATTACCTAAAGCTCTTAATTAACAATGATGCCTTATAGACTGCAATTGAACCAGGTAAATGTTCTTCCACAACCCATTGTGGGCTTATAGGCCTTTTTTGACTGGACATTAGACTCAGAAATGATGTTGCCATGAGCAGCGCTGCATATATTGAGATGAGCAAGATGCAAAGTCTTCACTCTCAAACAACCAC
Source organism: Esox masquinongy (assembly GCA_016801175.1). NCBI lineage: Eukaryota > Metazoa > Chordata > Actinopteri > Esociformes > Esocidae > Esox > Esox masquinongy. The sequence goes on along the minus strand of JACXGI010000176.1, from coordinate 77,992 downwards.
ACATAGTACTTGATCACGTGAACAGCGTGTTAGCTTCGTGACCAAAACAGAGAATGTAGAGATCGACTCACTATGCTGTTTATTTCTTCATAGGAGTGTGGGCAGTTACACTCCTTAGTTAGTTTTTCTGCAAGGCTTTGATTAACAGCAGGAATCACAGACAGACAGGTGATGCGGAGAAACAGAAGTGAAGGGTACAGACAGGTACTGAACCCGGCCCCCAATGGGGAGCCATATATGTGCCATTCATGTCCATAGAGCACGGAGTGACCATTCAACTACGGCTCCGTGCGCATCTGAAGGAAAAAAAACAAGGTATTAAATATTCTGTAGGTAAGTGAATGCTTAAAGTAACTAGAAACGTATGACATTGCCAGGGTCTGTGTTTTAAAGAGGTCCAAGTATTATTTTTATAAAAAAAACATCTACACTAAGTTAAATCTCTGAAATGCTATTTAGAGAACAAGTCCAAATAAAGATGTTTAGTTTCATCTCCTGCGACAAACTATTGCGTTCTTCCTTTCACTGCTTCTTCAATCTGCACATTCTCCCTGGTTCTGGCAGTTTATCTTTCAGTCATTCTTATGCCTGTTGTTTTTCATTTTTTTTCGAAATTATATAGCTTTAACATGAATTAAATAAGTCGCTATAGTGTCATTTATCAGTTGCAGTGGGTCAATGTATTCTAATTATAATACCTGACAATTTTCTACTTCAACAGTAATCGAAATTGCTAAACGTTTTTTTATGGATTGTATTTGATATCCCTCTAGAAATGATTATATGGAAATGTATGTCACCTAAGATCACAGTTTTGTTATACTTTAAGTTAAGAATAATGAGCAGAAAGTTGGAGGAATCGGTTCCACTGTGGAGGGAGAAGAGGGCTTGATACTTAAATGGCTTAGTGAAACCTTTTCCACACCTTCACAACTGCGTGTGGCTCCTTTAAGAACTGTGATCTGTGAATCTCCTGGGTGTTTCTCACCTCTTCTCCCCTGGGATTCTGCCTTTCACTCAACAAATATTTCACCATGCCTCTAATTGCCACAGGCTGCTGTGGCTGCAGGGTAACAGACTGCCCGTGTTATTGACACAGGTCTTCCTACTCCATTCTCTCCCTTGCTTTCTGCCTTTGGCTAAGGTGATGGTTACATTCTGGATTTTCAAAGACAGATGGCCACTTGTTTCTCCACGGACATCAACAATTTCAGATTCTGTAAATTTAATCTAAGAGTGTCCAGTTAAACAAATCTACTGGCATTCATCAATACTCTCCTGTACGCACATGATAGCATTTAATTGTTACACTTACAGCTATGTCTGCAAACAGGGGACATCCCAAGGACAAACATTAATGTTCCCCTTAGAATGACAGTCAAGTGGAGATTTCATGATGGTCCCAAGTAAATGTACTCTGATGAACCTTAGAATAGCTCCATCAAGAGCTCAGGACATCAGTAAAGACCATGGCCTGCATCATTGCAAGACCAGGGTTTAAGTCCCACTCACAGATTAGCCCTGGGGTCCCATGTGGTCTTTTCAGTTGTATAGCACCAAATGGGTATGGGTGGTTAGTGATTGTGTTGCCTTCTCGCAGTCTAGCAATTCCTTATGGCAGCTTGTGTGCCTGTGAGCTCAATCATGGTGGAAGACCAGAGAATGCATTTCTTCTGGCCTGTAAGGATTCTGGTCTTGACGTCTGGTTAAGGGAACTGCATGATACCAACCAGAATGGCATCGGATGGGCTTCGGAGGACACATATCTCGACACTAACAGTCCTGCTGGGAGTTGCTGTGATGGAGCAGGGCTTTAAACACAAATTGGATATCTTGAAATTGAGGAGAAAAATAAGTAAAAAAGAAATTATCAGGGCCTTTTTGGGATTTTCTCAGGACTTTCATCATACTAGTAACCACAATGTTCCGTCATGGTCCCAAACAAATGTTGTAAGTGGAATCTTTGTGTAGTCCCAAGCGTTTGATGTCTGCGGCACCCATGTCTATTTTTATTTCAAATCAAGACCCATTATTGTCCGCTTCATCTGTTGCGTTATTACTGGCACTACACTTACCCCATACGTACAGGAAAGGCACTGGCAGGGGTGGAAAAATCATACTCAAGTAGAAGTATTGTTACATTTTACACGAGCAGGTATAAAATAAGTAAAAGTACTCTGCTCAAGTAGACATGTAATGAATGTAAGAAGGAAGATGGTTTATTTATTGAACATATCCCTAATCTGTGTGAAGACGAAATTCCACAAATGACTAATCAATGTTGGAACTGCAAACCAAACAAAATGTCTTAATGTTTTGATTGTATTAGATTTACACATTGCCAAAAATGTATTTTTGTTTTTGAATGCTGCATTTTACATCCGCATTAGTTATATTGAAAAACCACTTCAGGCATTTCCAAAAAAAAAAAAAAATTGTTTTCATCTAACAGGTAAGTGTGGAAAGACATTTTTGCTGAAAAAGCAGTTGGCTGGACTTAAACCCACACTCCTGATATAGTTTTTCAAAAAATTATAACAAAATAAATAAATAAATGTGTGCCAGAGACATCTAGACCACTAGCCCTACAGAGGCCCCATTTAAGAGTGTCTTTTCTGTTTTAAAGCTTTCTTTCTATCATCCCACTTGCAGTGGTTATACAGTGAAACACCCTTCAAACACCAGATCACAGCCCAGATGCATTACTGTATATGGTTTCATTACTCAATTTATTGAATATTATGTTGTCCCATTTATTAAAATAGCAATTTTGGGTGAAATCAATTAGCTTAGTTCATCACATAAATCCTGTGAGTAAACCAGGTGGCCAGTCTGTTTTTAGCTCCCATTTTACTGGGCTCAGTTGATTTGATGTATTTACTTATTCATAAAAAAATATATATGACTTGAATTGCTGTACTGGGCATACATATTACTTGGTATACTTTCGCCCAGAGCAGATTACTGAGGGTAGGCTATCCATTCAAATGTGTATACCATTTAAAGGGCAAAATATGCAAATATTTTTGTTTTCAGTATTTGTTATACAAGTTAACTAGTTTTCACATTTTCTTTATTTTAGTATTATCCAATTGTATCAATGGCCCTCATTGCAACAACTCCTAAGAGGTTCAGGAAAGTTAAGCTAGCCTTTTTTCCTATGCATAGCACCAAGCCACTTCTGCTATTCCAGCTAGCAAGACCAGAGTTAAAATGGCACTCACATTTTTCGTTTTTCTGCCCTTGTTTTCCTTTTGAAGTTGATCATTTCATTTTCCAAGCCATCCAATTCATTTTCAGCTACAACCGGTGAGAAATGAATTGCCTTGCTCAGGGACAGATATTTTATTATATATTGTATTACACTGCCAGCTCAGGGATTTGATCTAGCAACCTTTGGGTCACTGGTTAATAAAACTCACAATAAGCTTTGCAGGCCCCTGAGCCATCCAGGATCATTTTCTAAGATGGAAGGTAAGAAATCCCTGAACAGTACATAATTTAAATGTTTTCATATGCATGAAATTGGGATTTATTTACAATATTGTTTATTTTGTAGTCTACATATTGCCATCAAAAAGCTCCCACCTTGTGGACATTAGCTAAATTACAGCAGATGCGCATTTAACAAAAACAATCTTAAAATCAGTTAACTTTTTATAGATAGCACAATAATTTTCAATGCTATACAGTGCAGTCTCACTAAAACAGACATTAAGCGAACCTGCCCTGTCTGCCCTTGCTCATTTGACGAAAGATGATCAATGTCTAAGTGACGGCAATGGAAGAGGGAGAGTGACACGTTTCTATTTGACAGCTGAAGCCGTTGCGCCTTATGCTGACTAATATACATTCATCACTTTAGGATATGCTTTTGTGAGCAGCCAAAATAACTTGCAGTGACTAAATTGTGAGTAAATTTTGTGAAACACTGTCAATCTTTTTTTTCTGCTAATATGGTGGGGGGAAAAAATCTGCTTTAATGCATGTTTTTAATGTGAAACCTTTGAATGGAAGATTACTTCTAAATACTTGATTTCCAGTGCTTCTGATATGATAACATGACAAGGTAACAGAGTTAATTAGCCACTGCCACACATACTGACAATGATATCCTCTGCACAATATTGCCCACTTACCATTATGCTGTTAGCCATGTGGCTAATGCAGAATGTGGGGTTTTCCTTGCAATCAAGCTTAGGTTAGCCCAAAAGTGCATGTAATCTACCATTAGCGTTAATCTAGCGGTAACCTGGAGGAGTGGGTGTTATTCTGCCTGTTGGTCGCAATCCTTGGTGTTGAATAATAATTTATGTGGTCTGATGTGTAGCAAAACTATGCTGCATTTTTCCTGGGAATTTTTGGCATTTTGGGAGATTTCTTTATGATCATCAAGAACAAGCCAGTTACTGGACAAAGACATCCAGGGGACCATTAAACAACATCTTATGAACACCCCACAAATGTCTCAGATCCCTACCGGGAACTAGGTAAGGCAACCAGGGGACCATGTCACAACATCCTGAGAACTTCCTAAAAACATATTTCAGGATATCCATGGGACGAACTGGGAACTAAGAAAATCCTACAGGAGACTATGAAAAGCATTTAGGGAAACATTTTGTCATGTCCTCGGGAAACCCTAACAATATATTGCTTATTTGGATTTCACTTCAAAAATCTCTTTGCAGAGGCTTGTGCACCACACTAGGTTAACAATGGCTAGCTGGGAAAACTGGAAAAAATTAGATCTTAAAATGGATGGATTTTGACAGTGTGTTATGCCACATATACTGTAGTTCAGCTGACATTGCTCAAGCCCTTGCTACAAATAGCCTGTTTGGAGAACAGGGGACATATTCTTCTTGCTTTTGGAAGGTTGTAACTCTACACAGAATTCTACTGCTGACAGAGCTAAATACCACACATTAAACTTGAAACAGTTATTGTAACAAATGGCATGGGTTGACTCTGTTGTTGCACGGTCACTTATCAGAGAGAAGTGAGAGTTCTCATGTATACTGTATATGTAATAATAATGTACATAGAAGAGACATCAATGAAATTTACTAGTTCAAGTGTCTGGGCATAGCAGAATCAGTCTGCAGACTATAGCTTATTTGTGATTGAAACTGCAGAGTGCTCTTTGCAGAGATGACAAATCTAATTTGTGTCTTTCACAAGCTCTGTGCAGAAACCACCATCATCACACGGCTCTAGGCGAATATGTTCTTCGCTGTCAAGGATGTTCTGTTTAAACATTAACATAGGGATTTCCAGTGTGTCATTCTCTAAGCAATCTCCTCAGAAGCGTGTTACTAGCAAGCAAGTTTGTTTATATAGAACAATTCATACATAGAAGCAATTCAATGTACTTTACAAAGAAAAAGAAAAAAAGAAAAATATAAAAATACAGTAGAATGAAAACAAATACTAGAATAAAAATATAAATAAAATAGGCAATTCAATGTGCTTCACATAGAGTAAAAAATAAAAATAGAATAAAACGAAATAGAATAAAAAAATAAACTAAACTGGTAGACTGCGTAATGCTTCCATGAGGAAGCTATGTAACTATACAACCGGTAAGGCTAATAGTGTGGTAATATTTAAGCGCTCAGTCGTAGGCACATGAAAAGAGAAGTGCTTTTAACCTGTAATAATAATTTCAGTACCTCCCCATACTATTGCCGCAGAACGGGGCTTACGACAGAATTATCCTGCTAACAGAATTGAGAGTTGTCCGTCTGGTCCCTCCGGCCTCTGCCTCTTCTTCCAGTTTATTTGGGGGCGTGGAAGGTTTCCAAAACTACCCAGTTGATAAGAGCTTGAATGTCAATGCCATCTTTTGCACACGCTGGAGCCGATTCAGACTCATCCACGGACACATTGAGGTTCTCAATGGCATTAGGTAGCAATAAATCCCACTCCTTACTGCACAAGCTCTCCTCCTCGCTGGGCATGTGCTTGCACCTCTGGCAAAAAGAACACTAAAGGTCCCCCGAAGTTCTAGGCCTGGCCTCGGCTGCGATGGTGGCTGGTTGTAGATCTTCTCTAGCTCTCCTCTTATCCATTGCTTGTAATTCCTCTTCTGTATACTCAGGCTGAAACCTGTAGGGATTGCAGTCAAAAGAGTTGGCATCTTCAGGCATGCAATGTTCGTAGTGTTCCATCGTTCCTCTAACAAAAATGCCAGCAAGTTTTATTTGCTGCTGGTAAAAAGATGCAGATCTGTCTGCGAGGAGGCTTTATCCGGCAACCGGCTTTGTTCACAAAACTGCTAACGTGATCTACAGTTTTGTAAACAAAGCCGATTGCCGGATAAAGCCTCCTCGCAGACAGATTTACGTCTGTTTACCAGCAGTTAATACAACTTGTTGGCATTTTTGTTTGAGCTAGTAGTCTATACTAGTAGTCTATACTAGCTAACGTGAGCTACAGTTTTGTAAACAAAGCCGGTTACTGGATACAGCCTCCTCCCAGACAGATTCATCTGCACAGTAGCTGCTTATACATTTGCCAGTAAGTATTAACAGCAATCTGTGAACTATTGATACTATGCTTGTTTTGGCACATTTTTTTCAGGAGAACATATGGAGACCCATATCAATACACCGTGGCCTTCCCGTTTTGGAAAACCAAATGTATCATATATTTTAGAACGCTATATCGGTTGCCTCGTTCACTTCCATTTTAGCCCAGAGCAAGACTGCAGGAAAAATCGAAAAAACTCCAAACTGAAATAATTTACAAAAAAAATGCTCTTTAATCTAGGACTATGCTAGATAATCTGTGAATAGGCCCCAGGTTCAAAAATAGCAAACTTCTCCTTTAATAGGGAATGATAGCAGTGAGCCCCAGAGAGATGCATTGTATGATGGTACATATGAAAAAGTAGTTGGGGGTTTGTCCCCTTATTTATAAGGCATAATAATTTTAGCAAAGTATTTTATGAATGTTTCTTTACTGCCATTTGTTTTTTCCCCGAAGCCTGCTTTACACCCCCTTGACTTTTTATTTCATTTTATATAGAATTCTGAGATTCTAGCTAGCTCCTGGTGAACAATATTCTGCCAGCTCTGTCCTTCCTCCTATTTTAACAGTTCTCTTTCAAAACCCCTACAATGCTTCAGGCGCATGTTCCATAGCACCTCTGTAACTTTGTTTAAGTAAGCACAACGTTCAAAACATGGTCATAGAGTTTTTAGAGCCTTTTTCTGCAGGAGCCATGCACAGCTCAATAAATAGAATAGAAAGACAACCAAACAAAGCTTATTCAAAATGAAATATGAATATACAGTCCAGACATATCATGAGTGGAATCTATTTGAGGTACCTAGTTTCTGTTATAAGAGTAAAGTCATGTATTAGCCAAGACCGGCCTCTTAAGTGCTCCCCGGAGGCAGGTTGAGCTGAAGCCTTCCTGCTCTGCTCGGAGGGCCAGGACAAACACTTCAACTCACTGATCTGAATATGAAATTAAACTTCTCTGCTCACTGTCTCCAGTATCCTTGGCGCCAGGATCACGCCTTCTCAAAGCACAGTTCTTACTCCAGCTCAATAAATCAAATGAATTTCATAAATCCCTTTTGATATCAGCAGTTGTCACAAAGTGCTTAAACAGATAGAAGGCCTAAAATCCCACAGAACAAGCAATATGATTTTGAACGACAGTGTGTAGGAAAAAAACTCCTTGAAAAAGCAGGAACCTAGGATTTAACCTAGAGAGGAGCTGGACTCCAGGGAATGGTCAGTCCTCTTCTAGATTTTGCCTGGTTGATAAATTAAGAGTACATGGCCTTTGAAGGCCAAACTCTTCATGAAGATATTCAAATGTTCAGATGACCTTTGGGTCAAAAATACCTAGTAAATGTGGTGTCACTTGGCTTTTCATGACCAAGTATTACAAAACAATCACAGCCATTATAGAGGGCGCAAAAAGGAATATTCTTCTGAGAAATCTCTATAGTATTCCCTGATGGCCAGGTTATAAAGATTGGTCTACATAACGTCTTTCATACTTAGAGCGGTGCACTTAGGCCATAGCACAGGCTTTTCTTTACAGCATTAGGGTAAGGCATAGAGTTCTCCTTTGATGTATTTTTTTTTTCACATGGAACAACAAACAAATCCCCCAGCAAACTACCCGGGACAGAACAGGAGAAAAAATGGTGGGATTACATCTGTACCAGTGATATCATCAGAACAACCGTTGTCCCTGGCCTTTACAATCCATAACACTGTTGATCAACAGTGGAGTGGAAGACAAGGATTTCTGGCTGAGAGTGGCAAGAGATAGCAAATTATTTCACCTCTACCTGGCCCTGACAAAAATACCTTCCTTTATTCCTTTACCTTCCATATGCAGTCCATTGAAATACCTGTCATACAGGCCAATAGAGTTCAGTAGGATTCTGAGGAACTGAGGATGAAGTAGGAATGACAGAGATCTTTCCTTAAAGTTCTCTTGTATTTTCATCTATGGCTATGACTCATCATAAGGCAAATTCCATGACCCAAAAAAGAGAAAGTACTTCAGCCACACTGGCATGGAACGTCAAACTCGCAATGTGGTAAATGTTTCATTAATTATTAAACATTGTGTGTATATCGTTAAATTAGATACCCAACACACACACAAAAATAAATGCATAACAAAATTCATACTGACCACTTGCTTCAGGTCATGTATTTCAGAGATTTTGTCACCATTACACTGCTGAAATCTAAACCATGCTAAACTGATTTTACTCTTGTATACACAAACTATACTATGTTTTATTGAATTTGATGTTTTTAGACCATTTACTAAGATTTCTCTGAAAAAAAGAATGAGACTACTAAAACGAATGAGAGGTTTCTTCAGGGTGCATCAAACTCAGATAATAATTGAGATGCAATTTGTAGCCTACTCATGCAATGCAATGCTTCACAAGGACACACATTGTACTTTAAACTCCTTAATATACTCTGCTTCTGAGTTTGACTAAAAATATGTTTTTGTGAAAATCCTGGTGAATGCTCCATTGTCTCTTATCTAGATTCCTTTAAAGCTTGTTTTTGCCATGATTTAAAAAGCTCAGCCCCAATTGTATTTTCTAGTTGGCCTCTGTTGACTTGTATATCTTTTATCTGTATTAGACGTCAATCATATTTTTACCCACGTCATTTCATAATAACAAATCAAATAGCAGTATCAAGAGGGTGGACCCTTAATGCTCACCCTAAAAACTAAATGGGTATAATTATGCAATAATGTTTATAATCTGTATGTACTGTACTTTCCCAGTGTACATCAAAATACTGTTATTATAAATGATTGTGACGATAAGTACACAATCCTTTAATATACAATGTGTGAAGCAGTCATAAGTTGTGACAATTGGCAATATGTTTCAGATTATATTGTAGATAAAGAACTGATGATTTCCAACTGATGCAACTAAAAAGACAAAGGAGATTTAGGATCTTTCTAAGACTGTAGTTATTCAGAATTATTAAGGTCAATCCAGATGAGGATAAATAGAGATTGAAGACGATTTAGGTTTCTGACCCTTGTTATGCAAAGAACTCAGAGAAGATAATGCAAAGTTTTGAATAATTGAAAAAGGAAAGGAGAAAAATCTGGACATTTTCCTTGCTGGTCTTTAAATGCAATGTGTTGTGTCAAAACACTTTCAAAATATGATCCAGTCTAGACTGATTCATTCCAACTGCCCTAGCTCTGGTCACTGCTGCCTCTTGCCCTCAGGAAGCAGGGGGCATATTGTACCACAAATACACTTTTGGGAATGAATCCCATCTGGTAGCATTTTTTAGAGGTCGTAGGAAGGTTAGTTAAAGCTTAGTGTTCCAGTCCATTCCGTCTGCATTCTGTCTCATTCCACATTCTATTTACTAACAATAAACTCAGCCTCCTCTTATTCGCCTGCCACAGTCAATAGCACGCTGGAAGCATTGTGCACCACTGACATTTAATCGAGAGGTATCTTTTTAGCAAACCCAAAGGTCGATTTGGTGTCGAGAATGAAAGGGTGGCAAATACAGTACAAACAAAGACTAACCCTATAAACAGGGAACATTTTGTAGCGTTCCCTTTAGATCCCTTAAAGAACTTGGCTCTGCCACTGCATATAGTCATTCATTTATTAACTGTATTACATTTCTGACACAAACATTACAATCATCCACATCACAAGATGAAAAGAGTGAAAATTTCACATTTCACTTGTGTTATCATGAAATCTCAACTTGCTGTGTATTTGTTTGCTTACAATGAACCACAAAGTCCAATATTCATGGCAAAGGCAGACCCTGCCTTGTGGGTCTGTATGGATGTAAGGTGCTTTTTATACACACAAAATCTCAGAATTGTACTTGGGTGCGATGATTTTATTTGGAAAAGTTTGTTCTATGTTGTGTTCCCTCCCTGCTGTGTTAATTAGAATCAAGTCCAAAAGGAGCTATGTTTTAGCATTTCACCTACTGGGGAATTACACAGTTGCTGCCAGAATCTTGTGGCTACCATGAACAACGCTCAAGATGACCAAGGGTTATCAGAGGATGCCGGTGGAGATAGTGATGTGATACCAATTTTTGGCAACGTGAACAATATCCGATGTAGAACCTGATTTACCCAGACAACATCACTATTGAAATAATGGAAATTCAATTCCAATAATTAATCATTCCTGAAAATGGCTGTTGTGTAGAGCCATCAGTAATGTAGGGTATGCATTTAGGGGTCAGGCAGCATTTGACTAAACAGATTCCACAAGTAGCCCACGATTTTGAGATGCTAACATTAATGCGCAACTCAACTATGTATTTGATATGAAAACAAATTCCCTTTTATACGCATCTCATGCCATGAAGCCAAACTGAAACAAACTCTCTGAAAAGCAGACAGTGATTCACTTGTTTAAGATTAATGTGCAATGCTGAGCCCTCTTTAACCTCTGTTGTCAAGGCTGCAGTGTGATCTCTTAGGTGTTCATGAATTACTTTTGAGGTCCTATGCCACGCAAATTCAGCGTTGCACATTTTGAAGGAAAACATTTTTTCGTCTTTACTATAAGACTTGGGTTGAAAACGACGTTAAATCGGTGTAGCTGTGCTGTGGCCCACGTACAGCAGACATCAACAATCGATGATGAAATGTGTTCTAGTTTCTGCAGCCTTAATGTAACTTATGTCATATACAATATATCACTAATGTATATCAATGATATCACCTAGCTCTGCATAGCACTCATTAGCATGCATATTTGATTATAATAAAACAAAAAGGTATTGTACAGTAACTGCTTACCTACAGTATACACTGTAAGTATTTTGGCCTTTTCTTTTACCAAACTCAAAATATATGTTGAAACCATTTTAATGTAAGGTAAATTTGCATTTAATAATGAGTACTATAGCTACTTAGACCTAAATGCCACTTATGGAAAACAATCTTGCATAGCTATTTATCTAACTTTATGTGGCATGAATAACTAAAACGTAAATGGCCAAACATCCAGTTTTGGAGTAACGCTAGCTAACATAGCCATATATTTTGAGTTGCCCCGCAAATATGCATATATTTTATACATAACTGTCCTTTATGGGTGACCTTCATAAATTAGGCAATTACTTAAATTGCCTAATTTATAAATAGCTCTTCATAGAATAGGCTAGAAAAAACCTTCAGGGTGTCATGAAATAATATTACAAAAATATCCCCCAAAATAATCCTTAGGGATGTCTGACTGACAGGGAACTGAACCACCAGGGAAACATGACACAATAAACTATCCTGACTGCTTTAGGGGACCATTTCTAGCTTGGGGAAATCTTAACTCTTTGTTTAGAAAATATGAATTTCTTGAACTATGACCATGTGTTCCTTCACCTTCTCCAATAAAAGAGATCAAAATTGCCTCCCTGCTCTATATATGTATAGTGTGCAATCTTTTTTAATACATTTCCATTGATGCTCGGATGCGTTTCCTTAAAATTCTGATGGTGTTGGCCCATCTGACCTTCAAGCCAATATTAATTGACCATTTCTACCAGACACAAGGACAGAATGTTCTATTGAAATAGCCCCGTAATGCCCTTGTTAACTCCAGCTCTTAACATTTTTGACACGTTATGAAGAACCAAGTTTCACAGGGAACCTTGACTTTGCCCTCATTTCAGACAGAGTTGCAATAAGTCAACGTTATGAGGAGCAGGAATTAACCATTAATAGCTCTAGTCAATTTGCAGAGAGGCTAAATGAAGCTCAATAAAGTATACTTTTGCTCAGATAACACAGATTGCGTTACTGTTTTTTTTTTTTGAGCGTGTGAGTGCACGTGTGGGCGTGCATGTATGCGTGAGTGTGTGCCAGAGAGAGAGAGAGAGAAAAGAATATTGAAAAATATTTCTGTGTTATATTTGTGATATGTTTATCACTCCGTCTGGCATGATGAGCCATCAGGGAAGGAACAGTAACAAACACAAATAAGTTGTTGGGAAACATTGTGATTTTGAATAAATGTATGTGTGTTTTAATCATTATACAACCTGTTCCTACCTGAGATTTGAGCTCATGACCAGCATTCTTCTCCTGCTGCACCAATACGTCTCTATTAGACGTAACCTCTAGAAAATATACCATGTTAATTTTGTCAGTGATTTAAAAGTTACATGAAAAAAGACTGAGATGCTCAAGCAACATAAAACAACTACAACAAATTCTGAAATTCTCAAAGACTGCTCAAAGCAGGAAAACAAATCAATGATTGGTGTTATATTCTTTTTTACTGATGAATGAAATAGCTCTAGAGATGGCACTCTATTTCTAAGTGCATGAATGATTTATGAATAATGAATATGTATGGGAACTCTGAAAATCTACAGACTTTCTGGGGCATTGGAAAGATTATCATACTGCATGCACAATCCAGAATGTGAGTTTAAATCCCAGTTGAGGTCATATTGGAATGTCAGTACTAATTGATCATGTCAATTGGAATATTGCCATTGATTTAACATAGTTTTTTCTAATTACAACATAATATGGACTAAAACAATGACAGAGATGAGACTGTCTTAAAGAGGTTTCATAATGGTCCTCAGTAATCTCTTGGGAACCTACAGGGAACTAAACAGTGGTTCCCCAGAGATCATTGCCTTAAGACCATCAAGCAACATCCAAAAGACTAGTAAACATGTTTCGAAAACCTCCTAAAAGGTCCTGGCCAAGTTCTCGGGGATGTTCTGAAACCAAAGAACATTCCTACTGTGTCCATTGCCCTGGCATGGTAGACAACATTTGTATGTACTGTAGATGCATGGGTTACCTTAGATCTTTGACTGATTTGGTCTTGTGAAAGGATGGACACAATCTATATGCAGCAGTCTGGAGCCAAAGCCTGATTCCAGTAAGGGCAGTGACCTTATTTGCTCATAATGAGACAGAGAGGCAACCTTTAGCCCAAAGGTGACAAAGAGTGCATGACATGGGCTGTCTGAGAATCACGAGCCATGTTTGTTTATACAATAACACCATTCCTTAATTAACCATGTCGCCAGACAATGGCACGTGATCCGGGCACAACAGCCATATGATTGCTGGTCTTTGTGGGAGTAACTGTATCTTGCAATGTGAGTGGCCTTACTGAGTTAAATGGAGCACTGTGTAGAATCCTGCCTCTAAGCAATAACACAACTTGTCTCCTCCTCGTCTTCCCTTACCGAATGAGACCGGAATAGTATTATTTAGTCCAGGCCTGTTTGAGGGGGAAGGATAATACTAAGAGTGTCTAAAGCGAGTTTTAGGAGATTACAAGTCACTGCGAACTGGTAGACAGACGGGCGAGAAGGTGGGGAATATCTCAGGAATTCGGATACATATATAGAAAAAATATCATTTAAAACATTAACTCGAAACATTAATTGCAGATGTCTACTGGTCATTTATTTCTGCTTGTAATTATGCTAGTAGTACAGTAAAAGTACATATTGCCCCTTTAAGTAACTGTCATCTTTTGATTTTAGCTTGTCAAAGTGTTGCGGGTTTTGGCTCTGAAAATACTTCAGTCTAGCTTGAGCCAGCCACTAATACAGAATTGAAACTAACCAGCTAATAGCTTGTAAAACTAAACGTAATGTTCCTTCAAAACTCTAGTTAGCTACCATAATAAAAAAATATATATATTTTAGCTGACGCTTATCAAGAGCAACTAACAGTAGCACTGAGCTGTCACGTCCTGGCTATGCCCCTAGCCATCTCTGCGCTGGGCTGGGGCCATAGTCAGGACATGACAGAAGGTGGTGCCTCTAGCCACCTCTACCCAGTTTTGTCTCCCCAATTGGAGGCAGGTGTAGATCGTGGCCTCCAATTGGGGAACATATTTATGTTCTATGTTTGGCCACACCCGGGGTGGTTCATTTTGGTTTTATGTTTGTACTTGATGCCTTACGTCACTGGTTGCTGCTATTGTTTTGTTTCTTTTTCATTAAACCATGGATTACTACCACCTTTCCTTCACTGTGCCTGTGTCCTACCACCACAACCGTGACATGAGCACATACATTTCCAACCTGGTCCCCCATGGCAATCAAACCCACAACCTCTGGCACCGCAAACTGGCACCGAAAACGCTCTACAAACTGAGTCACACAAAACATACAAAATCTTGTTCTGCCCTCAATCAGTGCTATATCTATTGAGACAACTCAGCTTGTGCTGTACTCTCAGCTGTCCCATAATAATGTTAAAACATAGCGATTGGTGCATGGGTACACAAGACACGTGGGGAAGATGTGGTGGGAGATGACGAGCTGGTAGACTAAGCTGATTAAGTCACTTCCTAATGCACTGGGAATTTCTCACAACTTTCTTATTGGCTACTGAAGGGCAAGTTTGATGGATTGTTCCTCTAGAACTTCAGCGAATTCGGGTGGAAGTGTCTAGGAATGAGATTATTCCTTAATCAGCTCCAGTGTGAGTGTGTGTGTGTGTGTGTGTGTGTGTGTGTGTGTGTGTGTGTGTGTGTGTGTGTGTCGGGCGGCAGAGAACCCCTCTTTAATTGTAAGCAAGTTTGTAATGAAAACAAGATGGTATTACTAGCACAAGAGGATCCGACCGATTACACTTCAGCCACTGGTCTGCAGCTGACAAGCGGACAGCCACATCCAGCAAGAAGAAGAAAAGCAGGAAAAACAGAGTCAGCTTAGCAGCCATGGCAGTGTAGTGTGGCTCTGCTCTCTCCCTTCCCCCTTCCTCATCTCCCGGTCCTGCCGGCTCACATGAGCCAGACAGCTGGCAGATGCTTTTAAAGGCACAGTGCCTCAACTGGACCAAGACTTCATCTGGAGTCTGGAGTGAAATTCTGCTCTCCCTCCTAAGCAAATAAACACACTTCCAAATATATGGTGTTAGGAAGCATTGCCACAGGGCATTGAAAAATAAGAAATGAGCTCCTTTTGAGAAATTTTTGTGTTTCAAGATGGAGAGAATGTCAGGGAATCATGTCAGAAGGGCCGAGCTGTGAAATGAATAAGGAGTGCTCCTTGCATGGTGCTGTGGGAAATACTAGCTCTGAGGGAAGCCTGATTAGGAGGTGTTTTTCTTCACTGACCTTGGTGCCCGCAAGGTCCTGAACCCCAGGCCGACTCTGTGGTCCGGTGGTGTAGCCTGGAGGAATTCCTAAAATGTGTTGCATGCTATGTAAGTGTTGCAGCAGGCCAGTTCACAATGTTGTTTGGATGATGTGCCTCCCCAATGTATTAAACTGGTTGTTATTCGCTCACTCCATCTCCTGTTTCTCCATGAGAAACCTCATTGATACAGCAACATAAATATTGCATTTCTGAAGTGCTAGAGAAATTGCCACCCAGCTGAGAAACTGTTGTCTAACAAGTAATTGAACTTTGCCAGTTAATAAGTCCAGAGTGAAAGTCCCTCATTGGACTTTGCTGATTATTCACAGATGACATTACATGACTTTCCTTCTTATGCAACAGAATACTAGGGTCAAAAATAGAAGTTATGTTCAGGACATGGCGTCTCACGGTTTTAGCAGAGAGGTGGAGGAATCCTCTCTATAATGTCTAAATTGGAGTATATCCATTTGGTTTCAATAATGAAAGTCATGCCTTTCAGACAATTTCATCCATTGCGTATACCCTAGGTCTGAAGGACATGATGTTCATTCCAGTATTACAATATTGGCTCACCACAATCAATATAGTGCCTTGTCTGCTAAAGCATACAAATATAATTGTGCAATACTGTGGTATTAAATGTGAATGTTATTTCCTTTTTTGACTAAAAAATACAAATGAAACATTTTTTACATGTAAAAAGCCCAATTGTATCCAAACAATGCCATTCACCTGCTATTTGATAACCGAGAGAGAGAAGTGAGTCATCCTGCAAGTTTTGTTGCAGTAAACATTTGTCATGATGTTCTGCTGCAGTTGCCTGGCAACCTTTGAGAGAGAGGAGAGGAGGCAGTACAGGCTACGTATGGGAGGGCAGCCCACACTGCTCTAATCAAGCTGCTGAGATGAAGGTAATTACTACTCTGGTAAAATTAAGGACAAAAACTCCTTGATCTCCTTTACGCCAACTGGGTTGCAAGCTTAATCTTCCACAGCGAATCAAACAACCCTAATGGTGTTATCTATCTGTATGGTATTGCAGTAGCTAGATAGCAAGAAGTTTGTCAAATGTCAAATGTCGTATATTAAACATGAAATGTAATCCTCTATGCAGTCAGTTTGTCAAGATGTTTCCCATACAACTTTCTGTTGTCCAATAGCTTGTTAAAGGAGAATTGGATGAGCAGAACTCAACAGGGTAAAAATCGCTTTATTATTTATGAGCCCAATTACAGTTAATTAGCTTTTGGCAGCAGACTCTGTCAGTCATTAGCATCTAGGAACTGACTTTGAAGAGATGTTTATATCAATTCAAACCCCAACAATCAATTTGGTTTCTCATCAACACATTATCTTTAAAATTCAGTTACTGAAATCAATTGATCACATAGATCAAAGCAAAGTAAGCTGTAATCTTAGCAGCCCATCTCACAATTATGTCGATGGATTCCTGAAGTAATGGCTTGCGGCATGATTCTGCTGCACATTCACAGACCATATGGCCACCAAAACACAATCAACTTCCATGTACTTCATGTGAATTCCTAAGTGTGCTGGAGTGTGTTTATAGTTCTGTGCAGCCAAGTCCAAAATGACTGGTACCCTTGATGAAACAAAAAAGGACTGTAAAATAAATAATACAAACGCTGACCTATATTATATGCTAAAAAAAGAACTATTATTACATGTTATTGTAATGCAATTGCTCAGAGAAAGAGATTTTGGATTCTCAAAATGTATCTACTTCATCGTTCCAACATTGCTTTCAATAATGTGTGTATAGCTGAGTGTGTGAAATGCATGCGTGTGTGTATGTGTGTGCATGTGCGCAAGCTACCTTCCCAAACTCCCAAGGTAAGAGTAGATGAGTATGTATCTAACCTGCCTGAGTGCATGATGTCTGGGAAACTAAAGTAATATCTCCAACATTTCAGTTACAGAGCCACACAGCTTAATTTAATACCTTCAGGCTGGCAATAACATTCAGGGTAGCTACCAGTACACTGTCAATTCCAGAGTGTCGGATAGAGTATTAATTTCCAATTGCTCTTGTTGCTTGGAGACCAGGGGAAAGTTGCTCTCTTTTTTTATTTGTGGATTGCCTCAATGTTTATTTATCATGCGGCTCTCAGCCAAGTGATGGGGGAAATATTCTGGACATACTTGGGATGAGAAAAACACTATTTGCTTAGTGGTAGAAAATCAATGTGGTCAGTCCTTATCTTGCTGTCTTTTAGTCAAGCATTTTGCCTTTGTAAGATATAGGGCATGACACAAAGACAGAGCTTTATGGTTTGTCCAACGCATAAAGTCAGTCGACATATTTACATGGTAACTAGGGCTGTCAAAGTTAATGTGTTAATAATACGTTAATTCAAGACATGTTTATTGAGGCAAATGTTTTGGTGACATTAACCGCATACTTATCAAAATTTTTTCACTGCAACTCACTGTTTCTAAGGACATCTGATTCTGTTCGGACCCTTAAGCTCAGTGCAAAAGTTATTACTACATGTCACCTTTATGTCGCCGTAAACATTTGCCTCTAGTTCACATCATTCAAGAGTTCCCCGGAACACGGGGGAAGGTTATTAATTTTTTCATTGTTTGTCATTTGGCAGTTTTTACTATATACTTTGTTGATTTGTTCATGCTGATGAACTATTATTTTTTACAAAAGAGGCACAGTAATGAATTTTTTTTTAAATAACTACATCATGACTTAAAATAAACATGAATAAATCTACCGTACCTCTATATTATTCAGTTTTCTGTGGATTTGAGAAGATGACAAGATGAGAAGATGAGACTTTCTGTAAAGTAACATGTAGACATGTGAGGCTCCCAGCCAAGCTGATGAGATGCAATCAGGAGTTAGACTTAGTGGGCAGTTTTTGGGGTACTCCATTCATTTCACAAAAATGGATTATTCCTACAGACAGTGGCAATGGTTTGCTACATTTTACATTTTCTTTTTCTAAAAAGCACTTGGTAACAGTGCCAGGGAATTAAAAGCAAAGCATAGGTTGCTGTCACACTATATCCGGAGACTGGTATCCGTTAAACTACAAAAACAAAACTCACAATTAATCGCGATTAATGTTTTTAAATTGTTTGACCGCCTTAATGATAAAGTACATCTTTCACTGCCCCTATTATTCTTCCTGACGATGGTGGGGTACATCAGGACACAAAAAGTATTCATTCATCATGTAACCTCACGCATCTTCAACCTGTCATTTAGAGGCTCTGCATGGGCTAAGAGAGTGTTCTGATACAGCACCAGCAATCAATCAGTCAAATTCATTTTATAAAGTCCTTTATACATCAGCAGTTGTCAGAAAGTGCTTTTCCTGATACCCGGCCTGAAATACTAAAGAGCAAGCAACAACAGAATTGATGGACAGTGACTGAGAAAAACTCCCTATTAGGGTCAAAATTTAGGAAGAAATCTAGAGAGGAAGCAGACTTCTGGCAGTGCTGGGTGAAGATTAGAAGAGTATATGATCTTTCGGGCCACGTTCGATCTTCTTGCACGTTCAGGTGACAAGCAGGTCAGTAAATATATGTGGGCCGTGTCCAGAGTCTTTAAACAGGATCCAAGTCAGCTCCATAATCAGGTGGACAAGGACAGGGACAATCGGGTGAGGTATGGGCACACAGACAGCAAATTTGTACAGGGACCACTACGAGTCATTTGGGCCTGGCAGTCCTAAGACGTGGTCCCCGTGATCATATCCTCATGTCCTAAAACTATGGTCTGAGACAGAGGAGTCCAGTGACACTGCGGCCCTATCAGAAGGTAACCCAGGACAGGGCCAACCAGGCAGGAAGTATGAGGCAACAACTGCACAGTATACTGCAGCTTGTGTCACCATCTAACACTCCGCAGTCCAATTTATCAACCCATGCGGAATTTCGGTGTTGACCCTGCAGTTCTGTTATGCCAGTGTGAATTGAGCACAGGACTGGTCTTGCCAGTCTGGTGGACAATGATTCGGTGCTGAGTACACAGTCATCAGACAGCATGGCAGCCATGAAGCAACAGGGAGACATTATCAAACACGTCAAAACATTTTGGGGCCAACATGCCAACATTAGCCTACATGTAATTTCGATTCTGTGGTTTTGGGACATGCCGTGCAATGCCGTTCTGGTAACACTTTCACCAATTACTATGTAACTAACATGTTAATGACTGTAGTAGTAACATTGTAACTAAAAAGACATTAAAATTGTTGTTACAGAATCAGTTATCACACAACTGGGACAAGAAAAGTCACTCGCACTTTACTTCAACCCATTTACATCCAGCCTCATTTAGCTTATCAAACAGTTAATTATTAGAATCAGATGCGCTCCAAGAGCAGTGTTTAAAACCACTCATTTAACCACTATTTAACCGTCAATTGAGTCAATTGAGAATTAGTTCTCATTTTCAGTGATCTCCAGACCAAAAGCAGTCAATTCAAGACAATACATAGAGTAACATAAATACATTAAAAAGTACAAATTAAAAAATAAATACTACATCAAAGGGCATCGACCGATAAACATTAAATTATAAAGTAGCTGATGTTAAGATTTGAGCTATGGTACTGGAGGCATTTGAGTAAAAGGTCCCTGTAAATCAGTTGTTACCAGTGAGTTTGACATTGTGTATGTAGCAAGGGCCAGTTAACCAGAGTGTATAGGTCACAGTGGTGAGTGTTGAAGTGGGTCAGGGTGTAAAGGTCACAGTAACAAGTGTTAACAAAGTGGATGGCAGTGTGGTCAGTTACATCTAATTTATTGAGGAGACTTTTAACAACGATCCTATAGACTGTCGCTGTAGAATGGGTGAATGATGCCTTGTGGCAGAATAACAAACCAATTCTGGATTTAACTTCAGAAGATGGGTGATATGAATAAGAGTAAGAAGTTAATCCATCTACCAAGATATATGTAGGTTTGACATACACTAACTCATTTACATTCAGGGTGAGGATGTTCAAAGGGCAGACAGGTTAAGGTAGACTTCGATTTAATAGAATACTTTTTTTTGTGACCTGGTCCTAGCCTATTTATCAACACAAGGAATATTATGGAGTTAGATATCTGCCAAAAGGTTAAGCATACGTATTGTTGGGATTGTAAGAAAATCCTTACGTAAATTGGTGTGACCGTAAAAAAAGTAATACATAGAACATGAAACTTAAGCGTGAAAGTAGATCTGTGAACGTACAAACACCCTGTTACGATAATATTTCTTGCTTGTACAAATCTAGTTTTACAATTCTAAAATACAGCATCACGATCTGGAGTTTTGGCAGTTTCATCTCATTCTCCCAAAAAACGTAACCGAAACTTTCCGGGATGAGTGCTAATATAACAAGCAAAGGCAGTGTGAACAATAGGAAATCAGGGAAACTGGAAATAGGTATCCTGCAAGATTTCAATTTAAAAGTCTCTTCTTCATGCATGCATAGTGAATCCTGATTTTCATGTGTGTTTTCTGCTCTTTGTTTGTGCACAAGTTTCATGTGTAATACAAATCACGTAAACTTATAGAAATTGTATTATTGTGTAGGCTTACACAGTTTTGTGATCCTAAGTACTCAAACAGTGTTGCTTTATGGGTCTTTGATTTTTTTCCCCTGGGTTGTTGCTGTAAAATGAGAATTTGTTAAAATACTGAATAACTAAAACTAAATGTTAAGCAATTACTACAGACGTTCCAGGCCACATACAGCCATCATAAATAGAATGGGCAGCTATTAAATAGCACATGCCAGACTGTAATAGAATATCTTGAAGAATATCTTGACCTAAATCACTTCATTACATTTTGCAGCTCAGAAGGATATTCTATTCAAGGGTATACTGTGTCCTTGTCATTTTCACACGTATGCTTGATAGCCTACTGGTGTAATGTCGTTATACAGCCTTAAAAAAGCCTTAAAAACAGCTATGGACTTTAATTTTGAACATGACATCCGGAATGACCACGCTCGGTCCAACTTATTGTTGCCAGCTTTACAGTTTTGAAGAGCTACGTTCGGGTCATATCTTTGCCGATGCCAGATTACTGACAAAAGTTTGTACGTTGAAAAACTATTTGTAAACAAATAACCTGAGACGTAAAGTAAGAATTTAACATGTGAAAAGTCGTAAAAGGGTGTTTGTACGTTCACAGATCTAATTTCACGCTTACGTTTCATGTTTTACGTCTGACCTTTTTTACGATCATACCAGTTTACGAATGTATTTTCTTACGATCCCAACAATACGTACGCTTAACCTTTTGGCAGATATCTAACTCCATAGAATATGCGGATTCAATATCAGTGACACCTCGCAGTGTAACAAGATCACATTTTGGTATGTGTCATTAACATGGTAATTGCCTGATTTCGCATTTTAGCAACTGAATGCGTAATGATGATTTTGTAACAACCATATTACCATGTTGTTACTACAGTTGTTACTATTTTAGTTATATACTATGTATTTAGAGCATCGTAACATAGAGTATTTCTTGCATTCAGTTTCTTTTCACGGTGCTCGCTAAACCAGGAAGTCCGTCAAATAAGCACAGTGGAGGAACAGATCATTCGACTAATGACCTCAGTTTAGCTTGTAGGCCCCAGAGGTAGTTATTACGGTGCATTGAGGCAAGTGGTTCCCTACCAGGCTAAGTCAACCCCCGACTTTGGGCAATGGAGATACTTTGGGCCCCAATGGGACTCAAATCTACAGCTCAAACCTGGGCTGCAGTGGCACATCTGCACAGACTTAAACAGCTGCGCCACTCAGGAAGCCCCTAGGGGAATTTTTTACCTCCAACAGACACATTGGTATAGTAGTTATATGTCTGTGTGTGTGTATATATATGTCTGAATGTCAGTCTGTCTTTCTGTCTGTTTATATGTCTGTGTGTGAGTATATATGTCTGAATGTCAGTCTGTCTTTCTGTCTATTTATATGTCTGTGTGTGAGTATATATGTCTGAATGTCAGTCTGTCTTTCTGTCTGTTTATATGTCTGTGTGTGAGTGTATGTCTGAATGTCAGTCTGTCTTTCTGTCTGTTTATATGTCTGTGTGTGAGTATATATGTCTGAATGTCAGTCTGTCTTTCTGTCCGTTTATATGTCTGTGTGTGAGTATATATGTCTGAATGTCAGTCTGTCTTTCTGTCTGTTTATATGTTTGTGTGTGAGCATATATGTCTGAATGTCAGTCTGTATTTCTGTCTGTTTATTTGTCTGTGTGTGAGTATATATGTCTGAATGTCAGTCTGTCTGTCCATCTGTCCTGACATAAGCATAAAGATCAACCTTGTTTGTTTGTGTTCATTTATTGAGAAAATGTCAAGAATGTTACAATCTTCATAGACTCCGTGTAGACTCTGGACACTGCCCACATGCATTTACTAATTATTACAACTTGTACACTAAAAATGTTCACCCGGCACAGCCAGAAGAAGACTGGTCACCCCTCCGAGCCTGGTTCCTTTCTAGGTTTCTTCCTAAATTTCGTCCCCTTTTAGGGAGTTTTTCCTCCCTAACAGTGCTTCAACACTGTTGTTGCTTGCTCCTTGGGGTTTCAGGCTGTGTGTTTTGTAAAAACACTTCGTGAAAACTGTTGATGTAAAAAGGGCTTTATAAATAAATTTGATTGATTGATTGATCTTTCCCCATGACTGGAATATATTAGAAAAACATAGAGAATGTCATATTTTCCTCTTCTCATTTAGAAAAACATAAACCATGTGATTCTAATCTTTCTCCACAGACAACTATATTGCCAGGTAGCCGTGTATACAGAAAAACTGAAAAAATATTATGATAGCATTTTCTCATTAACACGATATATTTAGAAAAATACCAACAATAATATATTTTCCATATTGACTACAATTTATTGAGGAAAACATCATCGGTTAAGAATTGGTAATGATAATTTCATTATAATTTATAAGTTCATGTTAGTTAAAATGTTATTTTAACTAACATTATTTAGTAATGTATAAATTATAAGAGATTTGTGCATATGTATATATATATATATATATATATATATATATATATATGTATGAGAAAATATTTTCCAATTAATATCCTGAAAGGCAATTATCTTGTCTCTTCGTTCGCATTATGAATACTGTCTGCTAGACTAACTCCAATAAAGTGGTAAATTTACGGTGAGGAAGAATGAAACGAAGTGCCACTACAACAATAATATAATAATTACAACTAAGTTTACAACGACATTAGAGGAAGCAATCTCTGCTCAACCATGCTTGATAGATAGCTGTCTGTCTGTCAACTATTGTACATTTGTGCCGCAGCTATTTTCTTAGGAAGGCGGTATCTACGTCCAAAATGAATGCTGGAACTTTACAGAGGTCGATATTTCCAGATTCTACAGGTAAAGTTCAAATTCGTTCATTCTATGCTGTGTTGTGGACATGTTGTATTTTTATGACAAAACATGTAAGCTATCATTAGTAGTTAGTAAATAATTTGCTGAACTATAGTTAAATTACTAATATGTGTGTGTGTGTGTGTGTGTCTTTGTTTGGATGTAAGAAACTCCTAATAAAGTTAAGACATTCATGTGAATAGACTTTTTAATTTCTTGTGTCTTGTATTGTATTATCCAAGCAGAGAAAGAAAATGTTCTGCAAATATTTTTTCTTATACCATAACATCTGTGCTTTCCCCCACTTAAATGTTACTGATCTTTCAACATAGGGAACCCAATTTGCTGTTATAATGACCAATTATGTATTTGGTCAGTATAGGTAGACATCGGCAACCAAGCATTCAATGTCTATATTTCCTATAATGCAAAAGTGTTACCAATGACAAGTTTTAATATATTTCATTATGCATTCACATCTTTTAAAATGAATGCCGGTAAAAATATTAACCATTGTTATGAATAACAATTCACAGCTCACAGTCTGAAAACTTTCTGACACCACTGTACATCCCCACAGATTTTGTTTTAATATTTCTGAATGGATTTAAAATGACATACAGAAATCTGAGATTTTTTCCCTCAGAGCCTCGTTGACAGCCGAACACAACAAGGACAAAGACAGAAGCTTCACAGAAGGGGGACGAAACACCATAACAATTGCATCCAAACCATTAATAATAAAATGCTTTGGTGCAATCCCAAACAGAAGTGTTGCGAAACTCATCTAATTCCAGCCTTCCCTCTGCTCGTCCATGATCAGAGCACAGCTCCAACCCAAAGTGAATTGATTTATGGTAACGCTGGGGGGTGAATTGGCTCTGGACAGTGTAAACATCCTGTCTTAGCATAATGAAACAAATGGAAAGGCCCCAGCCAGCCGCCGCGTCCCACTGAGAGAGTGGAGGAGATGCGAGCTGTGTGCGGTGTGGTGGTCACATGCACACATTCCTGATGAGCCTGACCTCTCTGACCCTGCGGGCTGTTTTGGAGCACAGGGCTCATATCACGAGGGTGGGGGACCGGGACTGGAAGGAGAAGTGTGCAAAGCCTCACTGCAATGCTCCAACAGATGAACACCTTCTGGCCTAACAGCATGAACGCTGAATATTAGAATAAATTTAAAATGACATTAATACACAGTGAACCATTCAGCTTTGGGTTACAATTAGCTTACAGTAAGGACAGATAGGAATAAGTTCTGTTTGATTAATGCGTTTTGACTTGATCTAGTTTACAAATGAGATGTGCTTAATTTAAGCTGAATACACTAATTTTGATTAAACCATCTAGAATATGAAATGTAATACTATCACGCCACTAATTTACGGTACAGCTAGACACAGGGAGGGTCTTCCAATTGTTGATCAGGTGATCCCAGAGGTAAAGGTTGAAAAACAATATAAAAGATGACCAAGTGCTTTATTTTAGAATTAAGTATCAGCTTAGGGTCAGCTAAATGTTGGTATAGACATCAATCAAAACTTTTAAGTATTGTGTGTTTTTGTGCTTTACATAAATACATGCCTTCAGCCAACAAAGAACAAACAGAGCCATCTGACACTAAAGCTGATTCTTCAGTGAGAGCTGACAGCAAATTCTCAAAGCAGCTTGTTTTCCTCATTACAACCAAACCCAATGGGCATGTTTATTGACATTGTAATTAAAGCTGACAGGAAGTATATTTTCAAAAGCTGACATTCTATAACCAACAAAAAAACTGTATTGTTTTTGTATTCAACACATTTTCTAGTAGCATGTGGGTGAGGTTGTCACCAACACCAAAAATAAACAAAATGAAAAAAAAATGTTTTTTGTAGGTTGAAATTCTTAAAACATTGCAGTCTTGAAAAGTAACTTTTAGTCAAAAAATCACAAGCAGAATATCCCAATTCTGGTAGTCAAGACCACGTGAAGCAAGACCAATTCAAGACCAAGACCATTGCAAATCGAGTCTGAGTCAAGACCAAGACTGTGGGGAGTCGAGATCGAGTCAAGACCAAGACCAGGGTAATGCGAGTCAGATTCAGTCACTATACTGACCCTATACTGTTACTATTTCACAATAACATAAAAGGTTCTTTAGATATATTTTGGGTGCCCTGTCAGATTTCAAATCCAAAAGGGTAGATAAAACTAAATAGAACCAAATTAAATGTTTGGCTGCATTGTCATAATAATTACAAAGGTGCTGTATATATGATTTAAAACAAGGAAGTCTTATAGACACAGTGCACATTCAACACATTCAAGTGCGGTGTGGCAAGTCTTTGGTTGTTCTATCCAAAAGGTTAGATAAATCACAACCCATCTACAATGCTTCAGTTAGCTAACTAGCAAGCAACAGTATGTGCACCTGTTCACATTATGGAGCAATATCTAGCTAGACCACAGTTACAGTGAGTGGCCATCACTCAAAGGCTGGCGAACTTCTTAAAGTTAGCAAGCTTACGATAGCTAGCAAGCTAACGACACTTAACAAGCTTGCTTTGAGTTAACTAGCTCCAGGTGACAATAGAAATTGGATGTTGTCCCTGCTGTCTCAGTTATTTTATTTTGCAGAACTTGCAAATGCCACTGTGCTTTTTTTATTTTTGTTTTTACACAACAATTCTGTGTGTTCCTGGAAGGCAAACCAGACATCTGCAGACTTCGCTGATATGACGGGATGTCTCATGCCATTCCGCTCGCATTTGAATCTACAGTTATGTAGGAGTGAACAGTTGTGCCTTTCCATCCAATCACCTCACAGCTAAAGCGAACCAGAAAAAAAACTACTGCAAGCATCACTAGAAAAAAATTATGAAGTGGGCTTTATTGTGGAACAAAAAATATTTTCTTACTCTACTTTTCATGACTAGACTCTGGAAAAAAATGCAAGTCCTCAATGACTGAGACCAAGTCAAGACCAAGTAAAAATGCATTCAATTACAAGACAAGACCATGACCCTTGATATGTGGTCTGGAGACCAGTCTCGAGTACTACAACAATGACCAGGTTTTCAATGTAAACACTGTACAAGCATATGTGTCATTTATATTTTCATTTTAGTCATATACCAGAAGCTCTTATTAAGAATAACTTACATTTCTTACATTCATCTTTAGGTAGCCATATGGAACAACCACACAACCTATTTAGAAAGTTCAAGTATCACCTAAGTCAGCGCAAGAATTTTAGAATTACACTTAGTCACCTCCAAAAGGATTGGCACCCCTGATAAAAATGAGCAAAAATCAATGTATAAGATAAATAACAGGTAATGAGCATTATGGTAATGTTGAATATATTAAACATTGCTAATGATTCAAGGGAAATAACCAAAGTTACTAAATTCTCAAATACATCTACTGGCCAACAAGGTTTTTGATCTTTCTCCAACTGAGGCCCTTAGATAGTTCTTTGCCTTGTGAACCATCTTTCTAACTGTGCATAAGGCCAAGATGCATTTGTGTCCATTACCAGGCAGGTTTACCACTGTTCCACTGGTTTTGAACTTATTTGTTATTTCCCCAATAGTGGAAAATTTTATATATTGGTTGTTAAATATTTGTACCCATTGTCTGATGGATAAAGGCCAACAACCATTTGTTTCTTTTCATTTGTAAGTTTTTTGCCATTCCCATGCTGATCAATGATGAATGGCTTTTACATGAGTGTTACCACATTTTTATACCCGAGTGAAACAGTGAGTTATGAAAGGCAAAAATACATTTACTTAGATGTTCAAGTCAAAAGTCAATGCAGATTTTATTTCTAAGATTAATTAATTGTTTTGAGAAAAATATGTACTAGTTGAGCAAAACATATAGAGAATTTTTTGTTCATCTTTATAAAGCATGCCAATCCTTTTTCTATTCATGTTGTTGTTGCTCCTCTACACACTGAATTCTTGAAATACTTTCTGTTCCATGTCAACATTTTGTTAGCAAAGAGCTGTATATTTTCAATGTTTATGTAAATGTTATATCCAGCAAGTAAGTAGGGTGATAATCATTGATACATACTGCAATTTCTCATTCACTGGAAGAATGAAACATTTCTATATTATATATTTTGTTATATTTTATTTGCTCCCTTTCAACTAAAATGTGTTCTAACCCCTGGGAAACTATTGGAATGAATGAAGTCATTCATGTGTCCCGATGCTTCTGACCTTGCGGATGCTTTTCCATGGGATGCAATGGCTGGAAGGACTCAAAAGTGGCAAGAAAAATAAAACAAAACATGCTTCCTGACAAAGTATCTTCTAGTTCAGCGTTCCTCGCTCCGGATGTGCTGTAGGGTACGTCTTACTCCTACATGACAAGAACACCCCATTAAAATACACAAGACTATACTTGGGTAAATTGAATACAGTAATGATTCGTCGGGGCAACATGCAAAATAAATTCATTGAGCTATCGCAAACATTATTACAAAATTTTTATTTGAATTGTGACTACAGCAAGATTTATAACACTGGATCATATGGGCTAGATATCCACTAACGGTGAGAACTTAAGCCTTTGCTCACACTGGCTGGTCTGCAAACAAGTGTCAGTTCCTTCTTCGGTCTGTTGCATGTAGAGTGACCTCCATTTGTATTCAATAATGATAGAGCCATATTAAATGAAGTTGTAAGACATTGCATGCCATAAAATACAAGATAGGGTATTGTTGATTACTGATAGATAGGCCTATATTGCACAATGCTGACATCAGTGTATATTGCGTCTACCCTCTTTCTCTCGCTAGCTTGCTATGCAAGAGCTTTGGATTTAGGAGGCACAGTATGGTAACATATTGGGCTTCTTGTAAAAACTGAAGAGACAGCAGTGAGTTCCTGGATATGTGAGAAAAGATGTTAAAGGAGAACTTTGTGAAAGGCCTGTACAATGAAGGTAAATTGAGATAGGTGTGTTACAGGCTTACTGCTTAAATATATGAAAGGGATGACCGTCTGAAAGGACACACCTTGAACTGTTGGTGGCAGCAGCAGTTGCCCCAACAACAGACATTTTATTGCAACCTGTCTGATGTTGTTCTGGTGCACACGGCTTCTGCCATCAACAAACAACAGTGCTGTTGGTAATGTGACTTAATTTTTCACTAGTGGTAAAAAAAATTGAGGATGATTACATCTCTCCCCTGGGCTGGTATGTAAAATCATGGAGATTCAAAAACACTTTAAGAGCATTAAAATATTTCAGCACAGTATCATAACCATAACTGGAAAAGTTGGTTATTGAAGGGTCAATCAGGAAAAAATAATTGTGTTATAGATGGTATGCCAGGAAGTCAAAGTAAAACAGGAAAAAACTGAGGATAAAGTTTCTTTCTGAAGAAAGACTACCACAGGTGTCAGTAGTGCCAGACACTGGCTAATTGCATTGAAGTCCCTCAGGTTCAAGAATAAACATGTGGTTCTTGAAAGAACCAAACACATCAAAGGCTAAGCAAAAACGTGTGATAATTTCAGGTATGACAAACTCATTGTTGATCCTCCTTCCCAAGGGCCTAGGAGGATTGACAGAAACACGCCTTTGGCTCAGTAATCCCCAAAATTCTAAATGCTGATTCATACAGTGACATGACTAGCAAGTGCTCTACACCAAGGAATAGCATTAATGATATATGCTGTAAAGTATTTTTCTTTTTATATCAAAACTCATTTGGACTCTTCAAGATGCAGATACAGTATTTCAAAACATGGTTATCATTTGTTTAAAAGGGGTAGGATTGGACATTGGATTTGTAGTTCATGCACAAAGCCATATTCCAACTAAACAGCACACAGATTTATGGGTATAGATACATTTCCTTTTTGAAACAAGTACTAGTTAATGTCTTCCCACAGGCCACCTAGTCTTGATGTAAAATATCTTGATAAATATCTTGATATAAATTGTGAAACTTTGTAGAGGGTATCTGAGGATAACAGAGAAATATACCACATGTATACTTTGAGTGATTTCAGTATAGGCTGGTTTACCAGAAACTTTAATGTCCAAACCTTCTCTCTGGCCAATATATACACCCTCACCACAGGGCGAGGATATTTACAAACAAGTACTCAAAGAAAAATGCATTGTAATGGATATGGAAAATTTTCTGAAGACAACCGTCACAACAATTTTTTTTTTCCAAAATTTTCCAAAAAATAAATATTTTTCGAAAAAATAAATATTTTCAGTTGCAGCACACATCCACATTGTACTAGTTTAGCTATATGTAAAGAAACAGGTGGGATGTAGGTTTAACCTGCTGCCACAACTGGGTTACAACAAGCAAAACATATATTCACCTATCCCTCATCTCCCCAAGACACACACGTGGCTGCTGTCCGTTCAGCCACTGAAAGCATACAGCTCTGGAAAAAATTAAGAGACCATTGCAAAATTATCAGTTTCTCTGATTTTACTATTCATAGGTATGTGTTTGAGTAAAATGAACAGTTTTGTTTTATTCTATAAACTACTGACAACATTACTCCCAAATTCCAAATAAAAATATTGTCATTTAGAGTATTTATTTGTAGAAAATAAAAACTGGTCAAAATAACCAAAAAAAGATGCATTCTTTTCAGACCTCAAATAATGCAAAGAAAACAAATTCATATTCATTTTTCAACAACAAAATACTAATGTTTTAACTTAGGAAGAGTTCAGAAATCAATATTTGGTGGAATAACCCTGATTTTTAATCACCACCAGTATGTCACATTGCTGTTGAGTGACTTTATGCCACTCCCGGCACAAACATTCAAGTAGCTCGGCTTTGTTTGATGGCTTGTGACCATCCATCTTCCTCTTGATCAAATTCCAGAGGTTTTCAATCTGGTTCAGGTCTGGAGATTGGGCTGGCCATGACAGGGTCTTGATCTGGTTGTCCTCCATCCACACCTTGATTGACCTGGCTGTGTGGCATGGAGCATTGTCCTGCTGGAAAAAACAATTCTCAGAGTTGGGGAGCATTGTCAGAGCAGAAGGAAGCAGGTGTTCTTCCAGGATAACCTTTTACTTGGCTTGATTCATGCTTCCTTCACAAAGACAAATCTGCCCAATTCCAGCCTTGCTGAAGCATCCCAAGATCATCACCGATCCTCCACCAAATTTCACAGTGGGTGCGAGACACTGTGGCTTGTAGGCCTCTCCAGGTCTCCATCTAACCATTAGACGACCAGGTGTTGGGCAAAGCTGAAAATTTGAATTGTCAGAGAAGATGACCTTACTCCATTCCTCTACGGTCCAATCCTTATGGTCTTTTGTAAACTTCAGCCTGGCTCTTCTTTGCTTCTCATTGATGAAGGGCTTTTATCTAGCTTTGCACGACTTCAGCCCTGCCCCTAGGAGCCTGTTTCGAACCGTCCTCGCCGTGCACTTAACCCCAGCTGCTGTTTGCCATTCTTTTTGTAGGTCACTTGATGTCATCCTACGGTTATTGAGTGACATTCGAATGAGTTGACGTCATCTCAGTCAGTGGACAGTCGTTTTCACCTTCTGCCAGTCTGTAGCTTTGTTGTCCCCAATGTCTGTTGCTTGACCTTGTTCTTATGAACCACCGTCTTTGAAATTTTCAGGATGGAAGCAACCTGATGCTCACTGTATCCCTCTGTCAGTAAAGCAAGAATTGAACACTTCTTTTCCTCACACAAAGCTTTTCTTTTCAACTATTTTGTCATGCTGAATAGTTATTTTTTATTCAAATTACATTTGAGGTACTACTTGCATTGTTTTTGCCATCCAGCTGGTCCTATTGCAAGAGGATAGTGATGACCACAACAGTGGTTTTTATACTTTTTCTCGTTAAATTAGATTTGATTCAGATAATCACCTAATCAGTACCTCATTAAGTAAAATGAGGTGTGCCTGTGTTGGAATTTAACAGACACTGGAATGGAATGGCTGCCATACATGTAGAGATGCTGATTTAAGAAAAATTAGGAGTGGTCTCTTAATTTTTTCCAGAGCTGTATTTCCCCTCCAAACAAGTTGTGTAAATCAAACTTCCTAGAAGGCTGGTTATTGTTTTAGATATCAATGAGTCCTTATTTGTGTGCCACTGTAATTCTTTACCCTTGCTCCTGGCATATGAACAGATCGAGCAATCAGTAAAAGATAATATAACAAATTATAAAATGTAAATTTGATATTACAGAAGTTGTGGCATATGTGTCGGAAAAGAAAGGGTTGCTT
Source organism: Esox masquinongy (assembly GCA_016801175.1). Taxonomy (NCBI): domain Eukaryota; kingdom Metazoa; phylum Chordata; class Actinopteri; order Esociformes; family Esocidae; genus Esox; species Esox masquinongy. Next base: position 45,711 of record JACXGI010000176.1, on the reverse strand, counting down.
CTCTTAAAACTGAAACAATATGGGCAATTACTATGCGTTGAACAATGTCAAATTATGTGAAGGGACAACAAGGCACTCATAGGCTCTGAGTTGCATTCTGAATGATCGCGCATTAATGTGCACTTGAGACAGATATATAAAGCTCACTTCTACAGAGTAAGTACATATGATTACAAGTATCAACTGGGATGAAATGGATATGATTACGACTATGAGTGTGATGTCATTCGCAGCCTATGGCATCCCGGCATCAACCTGTATCAGTAATATTTTTACCAACATGGTTGAATATTGATGTAAAACTGTATCAGTGGCACTTTATCTTTCAGGCAGGCCCTAAAGTTATTTACAAAAGATCATACAAATGTTTGCTAAGGACTCGTGTAGAAAATCTGATCAGATGGGTATGGGTTTTATAGAGCCGCTTATCAGTGGATGTTTTTGTAAGGAGGGAGACAAGCAGAGAGTGTTTATTGGTGAAATAATAATGCTGTCAAATAAAATATATATTGCCGTTTGACACTAAAATACATTTCTTGTTCGAGGCGAACATCCACAGCACCAAAGGACATGGCATAATACGAATTACACTAAATAATTGAATGTTCTTCACATAAACCCATAAACCATGTTACTGTCTGGTTAATGTGGCAAATTAGAAAACAAGACATGGCCTGACACAAGCTCTGTGAGAAAGAAGATGAAATTCTGCATGGAGCGCTCTACGGATTTCTATAATTATTGATGCTGATTGTTTTCGAGCATGCACCTGTTAACAACTTTGTAGCACTTTATAATTGCTAGAGATTACAACGCATTCATACTGGATGAGAAAATTGTTTATTCCTAATTTTGTATGCATTGTTCCTACATTTATAAAGTTTAGTAAGTTATTCATATTAAATGATATCAATCATCAGTCTAATATCAATCAAATCTGTTTTTTATTGATTAAGATTCATGATAATGTGTTTAGTAAATATGTTTCCATACGTTATTATAAACCACATATAAACACTTAAGTTATTGTATTGCAATAAATATTTTACAAATAAAAAAAGAAATTCAATATATTTTTGAAAGGGAGATCTTATTGTTTCATGAGATTGTGATGAAAGTATTAGGTTATGATTGGCAAACAATTATACAGTTGAAGTTGGAAGTTTACATACACTTAGGTTGTCATTAACACTCATTTTCAACTACTCCACAGATATTGAGATAACAAACTATAGTTTTGGCAAGTCAATTAGGACATCTACTTTGTGCATGACACAAGTAATTTCTCCAACAATTGTTTACACAGATTATTTCACTTATAATTCGCAGTATCACAATTCCAGTCGGTCAGCAGTTTATACTAACTTGACTGTGCCATTAAACAGCTTGGAAAATTCCAAAAGCTTCCAGAAGCTTCTGACTTTGAGTCACTTGGAGGTGTAACTGTGGATGTATTTCAAGGCCTACCTTCAAACTCACTGCCTCTTCGCTTGACATCATGGGAAAATCAAAAGAAATCAGCCATGTAAAATAAAATAAAAATAAAATAAAAATTGTACATCTCCACAAGTCTGGTTCATCCTTGGGAGCAATTTCCAAACACCTGAAGGTACCACAGTCATCTGTACAAACAATAGTATGCCAGTATAAACACTGTGGGACCATGCAGCCATCATACCGGAAGGAGACGCGTACTTCCTAAGTTGTGGCAAAAAGGACTTAAGGACATCAAAGACAAGGTATTGGAATGGCCATCACAAAGCCCTGACATCAGTCCTATAGAAAATTTGGGGGCAGAACTGAAAAGGCATGTGCGAGCAAGGAGGTCTACAAACCTGACTCAGTTACACCAGTTCTGTCAGGAGGAATGGACCAAAATCCACCCAACTTACTGTGGGAAGCTTATGGAAGGCTACCCAAAACATTTGACCCAGGTTAAACAATTTTAAGGCAATGCTACCAAATGCTGATTTAGTGTATGTAAACTTCTGACCCACTGGAAATATGATGAAAGAAATAAAAGCTGAAATAAATCATTCTCTCTACTTATTATTCTCTACTATTTCACATTCTTAAAATAAAGTGGTGAGCCTAACTGACCTAAGACAGGGTTTTTTTACTAGGATAAATGTCAGGAATTGTGAATAACAGAGTTTAAATGTATTTGTATGACTTTCAACTGTACATGTAACATCTACTCTGAGGTCGAAGTAACAGAAATACAGTCAGCATCTGGGTTTTGATAACTATGAAGAACTCATGGCAGTTATCTTTTTCCATAATGGCAAATCTCCTGGTAATGAAAGGGTGCCAATTGAGGTGTACAGGGTATTTTATTTAGCAGAAATCAAAGGACCTTTGGTTGCCTGCGTACATTTTTCATTAGAGCAGAGGATATTATCAGCAACCTAGAGAGAGGGGCTTATTTTATTATTATTGAAGCAGGGGATAAATGGCCCATATAACAACCCTCTATACTTCAAAACTGGAGACTGGAGAAACTATTTCACGTTTAATTCATAAGAAACATTGTTAAAAGTACAATAAACCAACATAGAATGCAGTAGGTCAAAGCTGGTGCTGTAAAACATGGGTGGTTTAGGCATGGTTGTGCTCACATAAATACTCGCTTAATGCATTGGGGGTTTTTTTCATACCAGAAGGGAGTTTTCTGTTAAATGTGCAGTACACAACATTTCCACATGCAACAGCAGGATATTATTTTTACAAACAAAGGTTTGTCATTGTCAGTACATATGTAACCTTTACTTTGGCTCCTGTCAAAATATCTGAGCCTAAATTACATAGTGCTAATGCATGTACTTGTTGGTTTATACCCTGGTTTGCTAAATGTTGCCCTCAAGAGACCTACATTAGTTTAAACTGTAAAGTAATTCACGATGGATTGATATTGTCTTCAGAAATAAAAAAGCTCAATTGTTTGTGACAGTCTTACATTGTTCCCTTTAAAGTTTTTTTAAGCCACTGACTTGTAAAGGTCATATATTGTAACTAAGCCATAGAATGTCACCAGAGACCCCCCCATGTACACGAGATGCTCATATATTCTTTGTCTTTATTTTGTTTTTTACAGTTTGTTTCTAGTCAAACGTGTTGCAGAGTTATGCATCACTTGGGCTGTTGTGGTGATGTATTACTGAGGAATGGTAATCTATTTTGAGATGAGGATTTGAATGACACCGATGTGTGGTAGTACACTCACTATAATCACTATGACATCCATACAACTGAAATTGAAATTCGCCTCAAACACTTAATAAGTACATTTCAATAATCTGAATAATGATTTCTGGTGAAGGACGGAATGCAACATCTTCACAAGCGTCTAGAAACTTGGGGTCAACTGAGTGGATAACTCAGACAACCCCATAGTATTTGATCTGGTTTTAAAGCCAAACAGAACTAAACATGCTGTACTGCAGTGTGTAATGTTCTGATTAATTAACAAAGCATTTAGACATTGCATGCCTAACACCAATCAACATAATGCATAGTGCAACACTGTTTATGAGCCCAAGCACAGGAAAAAGGCAGAATTAATACAAAGATTGTGTGGCTAAACATGAAAAAATAAGTATTTAAGATTTATTTGGGGCATCGTTTATCTTCTTTTGGGAGAGAATATAGACCTATGCTGTTGGTTCATAGATTGTGCAGAGAAGCTTATAGAGTAATACGGCCTTGTTATATATTAATAATGAATACACTCACATGACCTTAAGCTACAGACTGTTTCACCACCATGCCTTTGTAGCTCTTACCTCTTTCTCTTTCATTCCTTTCTGGGGCTCGCACAGAAACATGTTGCTGTCGAATGTCCTGTTTTTTCTTGGTATTAGATGTTAGTGCTACTGTCTGTCCCTAAATGAAGAGCTGAGCTGCGTGGAGGAGCAGGGTTGCATAGAGTTCAAATGCTATGCAGCAAGAAGCAACAGTTTGGTTGAGTATAATAATTGTTCTTAAAAGCCCACACATTTCTGTTTACAATCCTGCTTGAATGCAGTTTTTATTGGCACTGATTCTGCAAGCCTTTTTTTTTCAAAAATGTAATACTTAGCACATTCCTTGTCTGTACACCCAGAGAATCATAAGAGACATGATTGGTTAAGAATCTTCAGGAAATGCATCCTCCACTTGCGATTCAAGTGCATAGGGATGGCATGTTCCCTGCTGCCCAGCTGGCTGATAAAGTCACATTCAAAATCAAGGAGAAAACAACAGAGCACAAGCATTTGATTTTGATGTTTTTCTATTAATTAATGTAAGTTGCATAATGCATAATGCAACAGTGTAAGTTGCATAATGCAACTTACACTGATTCCAGCAACGTTCTAAAGTTTGTATTCTTGATCAAGAAATATATTTTTCTTTAAAAAGAGATTCCAGACTTTTTGCCAACCAAATCAAATATAAAATATTTTCCCATTGATATATTATTTTCATCAAGAGCCATTACGAGGTTTGGCATATGTGTTAAGTAGTCATCCGTGACTTCTTGTTTCACTTGGGAATAAATATGAAGTGACACTCCTGCCAAACTCCCTTAGTCATTCTTTAATGTGGGGAAGGTCAGAGAACACACAAATGAGACAAAACGTTATTGAAGTTCGTGAATTAGGCCATGGCTATAACAAAATATGCAGATACTTTCCATATCTGATATTAGGCCAATAGCTACAAAGTATAAATCTTGTTTAGCTGTGATGAGCTAGCTTGGAGGAGGACACATTTATTTTGACCCCAATGTGGAGAATGGTTTGAAAGGAAAACAATTCCCCAAGGCTGGAGTGCAGCAGAAATTGAATCTTGTGACCAAACTGCAAAAGCTACAATTAAAACTAAACTGGTCACCTTGTCATCAAGCTATTTGGGTATATTGCCTGAAAAAAGCTATTAGTTTCATTAAGACCTATACATCAGCGCCTGGAGTTTTTCAAACGTCATTTGAAATTTGATTGGAACCAAGTTCTATGGTCAGATGAGACAAACTTGAGCTTTTTTGCCTCAATCACCAGACATTCATTTTGTGAAAAAAAGGGATGGTCATTGAGAAAGTAACATAATCCCCATTGTGAAATATAGTGGTGGATAGGTAATGCTGTGGGGCTGTTTTGCTTGAAAGCACTGAAAATGTTTTTGATGAGCTGAAGAGTCCACAAGCAAGCATCAAGGATTCTTAAAGGAACTGACAAGATCTGGGAAAAAATATGTTTATATTTTCTGGGAGAAAAACATATTTATTGATTAAGAACGTTTTTTCTTTTTCTTTTTTACATCATGTAAAGATTGGATTTTTCTTATATTTGTTTGTGTAATTATCACTTTGTATGTAACTGCTCAACACAAAATAAAAGCTCAATATATATAGATGGTTTATATTATCAATAGGATTATTAAACTTTCTAAATTATAGATGTTCTCATCAAGGGCTTATATGCTTGGAAGAATGGCAATGACAAATGTGTTTGTTAATTAATAGTTAATTACAGTGAGACTGCCAGTCATTTGCATGACAATTACTGGCTGACAAAATGTCATGACTGCCACATCCCTATGCATCACTATACATTTATAATTGAGGTTTGAGGGGGGCATCAACCGCCTCAATCTACTCAAAGCAACACCACTAGAATGGCCCTGCCTGGCAGAGTTATTGACATGTATCCAACACATGGCTGGTTTTTTAGCATCGAGTTTGGAAGATGGTCTAAGGGCAGATATGTTAGTGTGGCACTGTTGATCCGAACCATTTTGGTAAGACTGTGATCGTGTTGGGCGGAGTTAGCAGTGATCTTGCACAATCTGTAATGACAGCACGCCGAAGAATACATGAAAATTGCATGTACATATAAAATTGTTTGTGATCTACTCATAAGTGGGATGTGATCTACTCGCAGTCTAACAGTATTTAGACTTAGCAATCTAGCAAAGGGTTTTTAATTCTCACTCTGGTGAATAATATAGACTAGGATGCAACATCCTTTATTCATGGCCCCACACAGCTCCCAGCCAAATGTCCACCAATGGCATACTCAAGACACACTCAGGACACCTTGACACTACAAAAACATGAATTAGACTGCTACACCATCAGGGTGCACCTAGAATCCCTATTCTTGAAAGGTTAAAAGTAAACATTCCTGTAATCCCTGGATAAGTTATATTAAATAGTTTAAATTAAACCTAATATTCAGTACACAGGGTGTCACCAGACCTTGGCTTTTGGGGCTCTAGCACTTGATGTTTTTAGTATGAGCCCTGAGTGTTTTGCCAGCTGACATTAATGCAGCTGGGTTGGTGTCAATGAAACACGTGACTCATTTTCAAGGAAGCTCGCTTTGTTTTAATTGAGTAGGGTTTTATGAGATGTCAGTGGTCAATATCAGAGCGCAACTGCAAAAACATCTGCTCAACCAAGTCATGTGCTGGTGCCATCAACTGAAACATTAATAAACACCAGTGGAAAATTTACATCGGAACCGTGGATAAAACACAAAGTGTTGTACAGCATGACCAACGGTTATAAAGTAGGGAATGAGGTATAACATTGTGTTGAGTCTTCACCGTCTGGGCAAGAAGAGCGGTTCTGGATCAAATAAGCGACGGTCAAGCTGTAATTTATAACATCTGGAAGGAATCCAAAGTTTGGTACCTTGTTCCTTCCTTCTCAGGGTACAGTAAAATAGTAATTACATCCTAATTGTGTTGATCATAAATTGATAAACATGTATATCAATGTATCCACCATCTAAATGTTTAGGGTGCCATACATTTGTTATTCCTTTGATGTAATTCGTATTTCAAAAAGGATTCAACTATGAATATTTTGCCCAATTAATGTTTTCCATATACTGTATTTTAGTTTTTGTTTTCAACACTAAGAATTGTGTTTTAAAAGTGTTTTTTTATCAATTATATGTATTCTTTTTATTTAACTCTACAACGTTGGGAGAGAGCATGTACCTTTCACTATAAGGTCTAAACCTGATATATTGATCTAATTTTAAAAATACTGGTGATTGTATGGTCTAGTTGCTTCACACATTTCTAATATGTACCCTTTTGGTCAATAAATGCAGATGGGCTGTGGCCAGAGACAAAATCCAGATTAGCAGCAAAACCAGGTGAACTTGGATCAGGTGGGCTGTTGGCAATTACAGCAGAAATTGTCAGGCTTAATCTAGATTCGCTGGACATGGAAAGCTAGGTGTCATCTGGCCAGTTTATCCTGAGGCTTGGTCTGAGGGCCCAGGTCCTCCAAAGATTTAAATACCAAAGAAATTATAGGGAGCATTCTTTTGATGCAAAAAGATATCACAGAATACAATTTAAACTGACCCTAGTCCCCAGTCACATAAACTAATGCAATATAATGACTGAGTTCCGAAAAAGGACAAACTTATCCTAGTACACAGGCCCATGAATTATTGCAGTGTAAAAACCAGAGACTGGGAGGGGGTGTCCGGAGACACTGTGACCCTGTCCGAAGATAACCTCGGAGAGGGCCAACCAGGCAGGAAATAGCTCCACCCACTTTGACAAGCGCCAGACCACAAAAGGGACATCAACCAACTGAAAACCACCCTGTGACAGGGGTTAGTATATCCCATTTCATTTTTTGTTATGTTATTCAATGTATACCTATTCCTTTTGTTAATTTTTTTCTATCTTTTGAAATGATTTGGCTTGTCAGTTATTAATTTCCCCTTGTTTATTCTTTACTTTCTTTCACTTTCCACTGCTGCATTTTTAGATAAGCATTTCTCTGTTAGTCTACATCAATTATGTAGAAAGCATTTGATGTGAATATCAGCGAAACATATAGGTTAATGAAATAATGGAAAAATATCAGATTATTTGTTTGGCTAGTGCGGTGTCCTGTAAGCATTAGGCTTCATGTAAAATATTTTCAAAAAGCACAACAGATACTACTACTACTAGGTCTAGATTATAATCCAAACTGATTTGGACAATTTATGAGGTCTTCCAAATATAGTATCTGGTGAATAAGTGTGACTGTTATGACTAAAGAGTCTTCCTGCATAACTTTTATTTCTACCCTTAAGAATAGGTGTAAAATGTCTCTATTCTTAGCCCTCAGACCATTTTTTTTACTGAGTGTGTGAATACAGCCCCTGGACGTGCAGACCTAAGCTAAAACCACCAACAATAAATTCAGCTGTATAGAGGTCTTATCCACAGGGCTCAACTGGATACAAATGTACTGTACCATGCTTAGAGATGGGATTGTGCTATTTGAGACTGAGGTAGATTATGATTTATTAAGAGACATTTATTAACAGGCATAAAACAGAACTTTCTGATTCAATGAAATCATAAGGGCCCGCTGGGTTTATTACTTGGCTGATTGCATTGCACAGCAGTAAATAAAAATGCAGGCGCTTCTAACAAAGATTCATAACAAACACACAGCATATTGGAATTAAAGGGGATTTGGGGACTTTTGCACCATATAAATTCAAAACAAACCCAATAAATGAAATGGTAAAGCAGGTTGCATTTACTTAAACAAAGAGAACCATGCAGAATACTATAGACACAAGTGCTCAAAGGTTCTCCAACATATGGCTTAGTGGGTGTAGGCTCATTAGTTCTATTCCCAAGTGGAGTTGAGTGAGGCATGACGTTAGGCTTAAACCACTGAGGAATGCTATTGTCCCTCCAAATTCAACAGCTGGAAAGGGGAAGAGAACTGTACATTTTTAAAAAAAGGACAGACCAATTAGTAAAAGGATAGAAGCTTGGTTATACAAGACATTGTCTGGCTGGGAGAATATTTATTATGTATATACAGTAAGCTGTGACCTGAAGGTATTATCCATTGGTCCGCTGCGGTGACTTAGAGGAAATGGTTCATGATTATTCTACATTGTATTAATAATCACCAATATCAACTACGGGGGGTGGGTGTTAAATCTGGAAATTGTTCCAAGTGAATTACAAATATAAAACAGAAAATAATTGATTGCATAAGTATTCACTCCCTATGCTTCTATTGTCTTTAGAAGTCACATAATTAGTTGAATAGAGTCCACCTGAGTAAAATCAAGGGGTGTAACATGATTTCAGTTTAAACAAACCTGTCTCTAGGAGGTCCCATAGCTGGTTAGCAGAATTCCCAACAAACACTACATCATGAAGACAAAAGAACATTAAGGTTCTTCAAAAGCACCAATCAAGGGTAGGATATAAGAAGATTTCTAAGCCATTGAACATGGCTCAACTTTGAATCTGTCTAGAACAGGCCGCCCTAAGAACCTGAAAATTTGGGCTAGAAGGGCACTAGTCAGGGAGGCCACCAAGAGACCTATGGCAACTCCAATAAAGTTATAGTCGTCCATTGCTAAGCTGGTTGACACTGCATACTACAACAATAGCCCCGGTGTTTCACCAAAGAGGCTTTAATGGGAATGTGGCAAAATGAAAAACATTGCGGTAAACAACTGATATCAAATCTCAGCTAGCGGCGCATGGGAGTCCCTGAGACCAAGTGGAAGAAGATACGTGGTCTGATCAGACCGAAATAGAGCTTTTTGGCCTCAACTCTGTGCTATGTTTGGCCTAAGCCTACATAACATTGCACATGATTTTTACCTTGAAGCATGGTAGAGGCATTATCAGGCAATGGGGATGCTTCTCTGTTTTGGGGCCTGGAAACCTGTGAAGATAGATGTCAAAATGAAGTACATTATAGAGAAATCCTGGAAGAAAACATTTTGAAGTCTGCAAAAGCCGTGGGACTTGAGAAAATATTCATGTTCCAGCAGGACAATGACCCCAAATACCAAATTGGACCTCAGTCTAATTGAGGATTTGTGGAAAAACTTGAAAATTGCTATTCACCAAAAGGTCCCCATGCAACTTGGTGAAGCTTGAGCAATTTTGCAAAGAAGAAAGGACAAAAATTGTCATGTTCAGATGTGCAGAGCTGGTAGAGACTTATCCAAATAGACCCTTGGCTGGAATGGCTACCAAAGGTGCCTCTACTAAATATCGATTAAAGGGGTGAATACTTGCACAACCAATTATTTACTGTTTTGTATTTGTTATTAATATAAAACAATTTATATACATTTTTATTTTTTAGACTGACATTATGGACTTTTTTGTGTTGATCAGTGGCAAAAACACTTATCCATTTTGATTCCATATTGAAACACAATGACGTGGAAAAGTCCATGAGGGTGAATACTTTTGAAAGCCACTTGGATACTGTATCTTGGATATTGTCTATTGGATAGGACAAAACGTCTAGAAATAGAATGAACAGAGAAAAATTAATGATTGACTATCTTTAATGTTCCGACATACACCACCATTCAAAAGTTTGGGGTCACAGCTCCGAACTATGCAAGAACTAACTAGAGAAAAAACAGTCAATTGGTATTTTGTCTATAATGGATTGGATAGCACATTCACCGGATCTCAAACCTATTGAGCTGTTGTGGGAGCATCTTGACCATATGGTACTAAGAAGTGTCCATCAAGCCAATCCAAATTTTGAGAGGTGCTTCAGGAAGCATGGGGTGAAATCTCTTCAGATTACCTCAATAAATTGACAACTAGAAGGCCAAAGGTCTTCAAGGCTGTAATTCCTGCAAATTGGAGGATTCTTTGATAGAGGCAAAGTTTGAATGGCACAATTATTATTTCATATAAAAATCATTATTTCTAACCTTGTCACTGACTACATTTTTTTTTCATTTTTTTGTATTTCCTCATCAAACTCATGGAAAAACACGGAAAACAAGGATATTTCTTAGTGCCCACAAACTTTTGAACAGTAGTATATATATTTGATAGGTGAAATCCAAAAAGATAATGTAAAAAACAAAACTGGACCCAGGAGGAAAGTGGTGAGAGCCTGGAAACAAAATTTGTGCTCTATTAGTGTTCACATCTAAAAGAAAAGTGACAATGTATTCCTCAGAGTGTTTCGATAGCAGAAATGGCTTTGATTCAACCGTAAACATGTAAATATATTTCTCTATCCTTTCCACGGCACCCTTCCCTTCTATTTCCCTCAACCGCTTTCCAAATCTGTTACTCAAAGGGCATTTTCACAAAGAGGCCGCCTGCCGAGGTTCCAGAATCCCCAGGACTCACTTTTCAAACAACCGCTAAAGAGTTTCCCTCCAGCGAGGAGCAGTGCTTTCAGAACAAGCATGGCTAACTGAAACAGAATCCACACATTCCACACGGTGCTCTACTCACTAGCCTCTTTTTATTTTCAAACAGGCAGCTGAGTGCACTCACATAGCCTTGCTCCTCTTCCCTCCCGCTCAGACACCACTGGTTTTCAAACACTCAATAGAACTCAAGAGATGCTTTGTCACTCTGACATGACAAGATAAAAAGAGCCCATTTCATAGATCTGCTTTACATACAAAAGCATTGGATGGCAAGAGTTTTTGATGATTAGCAGGGTTATGAATGACATTTTTATATGTTATAAAGAGCCTAACATAAAGCTGCATTTGCAACAAAGCAAATTGTAAGGGGATTTGCATACCTCATACCTCATTACACACATTCCATTTTATACACATGATCTACCATCACTTATTAAGTATTTGCATAATGTTCTTCAAACAAGATCCTGAATTGGCTCCAGTGTGGATCTATTAATTGGCAGGCAGATCCGTGCTCAGTCATTAGGAGTGTGCTATGGAGCTGGTTTTGTGTCCTTAGGAGAAGCAACAGGAGATGTTTTTGTGTAGCCTACAGCAATGGGCATCGTCAGGGTTCAGGTGATCAGGTTTATTTACAGAGCACACTGAGCAAGAGTTTGGCTGATCAAGAGACTGGTGGCAATCGCCACAAGCTGAGCGCACGTAGTCTGCAGAGGCGTTAGGATAGTCGTAAAACATGGAATGAGCAGGGATTACAGAGGGAGCGCCTCGTTTTAATACTGATTTAAAAATACTAATTAATACAAAGGAAATATAAGGCATATTAAGGGTTGTATGATGTATGCTTGTATAGCCTACTTAGCCTGTCCCAAATATTGTAGACTTAATTAATTGAAAATATCATTGTCATTAGTTATGGAAAGTTTATTGAACAGCTTCTATGCATGTTGAAGAACAGAAATACTGTATGTTATGTGCCTCGGTGTTGCTGCTCTGGACGCGAAAGGAGATTGGTGTGAAGCATCTGCTCCACGTTTCGCGCGATCCGGAATCCAGACTTTAGTCTGGTCATTTTCAAGCCTTTGCTCGCTCCGCCCCTGACTAGTTGTATATCAGCACTAGCCGAGAGCGCTTGAAACAGTTTTTTGTTGTGTTTTTTTGTCTGAGGTTGGAAGTACACTATCTTAGGTTCAGAATGCACAACGTTCATTGATTTGGGACTACAGATTGCAAAAACTGGACTGATACTTTTACACGGGTTGTGCTGAAAGCGGAGCCACATCCAAGGGATCCAGTCAGATAGGTAAAGCGCAAGTTTTGTGTGTAGAGAACAGACAAGGAGTGACCTGCGGAAATTGATACACTGAAAGAGAAAGTAATTACAATGTTACGGAGACAAGACAAAACCTTGCAGCTGTTAATAACCATCCTAACTACAATATGCAGTAATATTTTATACATCTAATATTTGTGTTTTGCATGGTATTCATGCTTCTAAATACTTTTTAATAGAATAATTTGAATTGAATGCTTTAACCGTTTAATAATTGACTTGGTGATAATCCTAACAACTTCAATTGTGCGTAAATTATTATTACCCGAATGGTTCTGTGCTATTCAGTCGATACAAACTGAATTTTTGCTTTTTCATTTTTGACAGCTTGGGGAATGGTAGACCGCATGATGGCAATGAACCCTGGACGATTTCCTGAAGCTGTGAATGGTCTCCACCATCACCACCCAGCGCGCAGAATGGGCATTGGACAGTTCTCGAACCCACTACACCACCAGCAGCAGCAACAACAACAGCAGCATGGCTACCCTACCGGTATAATGGGAGATCATTTGCATTACGCAGGAGGCAATGTATCCGCTAACCACGGAATTCGGCATTCTCTGGGGTCTGGGAATGTAAATGTTAACGCTGGACACACAAACGGAAACATGCCTCCCGGTACGCGCTACAGCTCTCAATTTGTTGGACCCACCGCTACCGTCCCCACTCAAGGACAGCTCGCCGCAAGCATGCAGTTACAGAAGCTCAACACGCAGTACTACAGCCACCATACACACCCCTCCCATCATCATTATATGCATGAGTTGCATCCTGCGAACCATCAAGTTAACAGCACAGGACAACAGTTCAGAGACAGCAACGTGAAACACGGCACATCCAGTTTGCCTCTACAGGCGCACCATTTGCCTGCAGCAATACTGCCCCCCAACGTCATTGACACGGACTTTATTGATGAGGAGGTCTTGATGTCTCTGGTCATTGAGATGGGGCTGGACCGAATAAAGGAACTACCTGAGCTGTGGTTAGGACAGAACGAGTTTGATTTCATGACAGACTTTGTATGTAAGCAACAGCCAAGCCGAGTGAGTTGTTAAATCTCACGATGTGAACTTACACAGTGATCCACTCAAACTTTAAAGCAGTCCTTTATCTGCAGTACACCAATGGAGAACCATTCAAAAATGTAGGCTACAAAACTATATGATAAATTCCTTGAATATGTTGGGGGTAGTAGGCTCACAGCACTGCAGACATGATGGAAATTATTTTCATGTAGGAATGCACTACAGTGTCAATTGAGTCTTAGATGGACACATCTTAAAATTCATGCTATGCATCATTACTTAATTTAACAACAGAACATCAAGAAGACACATAGAGGAATAGAGCTGTCTGTTTTTAATGAAAGAAAAATACAGATTAACAATAGTATGCTTAGTATATTTTCAAAGATTTTGGTTGACAGGACATGTCATCATGAATTGCAAATGAACCATATTCTAAAGTATCCACATGGTAAGAAACATGCTTATAGACAAGTACTGCATAATTGTTCACTGCAATACTATTCTGTACAATTCTGTGGCCATATATCTGGGATGTGAAATTATTTGTCGTGGAAGAAAACTTATTAGATTTTTTTATTTCCTCCTCCACTGCACATTATTATTTACATTGCTTGTATCATAGACGGGATGCAGTGTAAGTTGATTTGGTTTTCTCGGTTACTGTGTGGTTATTTGTAGGAATGGAGTCTGTTTGTCTTTACAGAGATGTGATGATCCTTCAAGAACAGAGGGAGTGGTGTGTTGAGGTGTGGGTATTTTCCACATACTTAAATGGGAACAATGTCTGGTAGAACTAGAGAAAAAAAAACCTTGCCTTTGGAAAAACGATACTTCTTGCTTGAATACCCAGCCCCCTCCCTCTGCTTTCATGTGTGGACAATAAACAGTGTGGAATGTTGTCGAGGTAGAGAGTGTAATTTCGCAGGATGTTTTCTTCCTCATCAGTTCTCAGAATCGACACCACTGTGCTTATTTAGTGTATACGATACATGGCAATACTACTGTGTTAAAGCGTTCTAGCAAAGTTTGACAGTATTTTTGTAAAAAGAAAATTAGAAGAAAATTGTTAATTTATTCTATTTTAATTTGCAAACATGAATAAAGCATCTGAAGTGCATTAACTGAAGAGAATATGGTGTCATTTTGGATTTTGGCAACAGTTCTGTGTGTTTTTAATGAGTGGTTTGTTGTTGCACGCTTTTGCCTAGTTGCAAGCAAAAGTAGCCTTTTACATTGAAACTCCAGTATGGTTTACATAGTTCCAAAGTCGTAGTAAATGGTGTGAGGAAGTGATACTGGTGAGACTTACTGATGATGCATAATTAGTAAGTTTCATAATTAATCTCTGTTTTTCCTCAACTACTTTGATAAGGCATCGCTTTGAATGCAGATTGCAAAAGGCATGCCTTGCAAGTCAAGCCAGTTAATAATAAGTAGACTGACTGATTTAACTGGAAATTAGACAGCCAAAGAAATTGAACACTTCCTTTTACAGTGAACTAAGAATTTTTATGTAGACTATTCAGTCCATGATAATACTGAGAGAGAGCCAGACAGAGAAGTGAAACAAACACCAAAAATAAGTTCTCAATGAGTGAACATGGAGTTGTAATGCTGAAGGCACTTGACTTTTTGCATGCTAATGTTCAGCATGCTGATGTGTTGAGTCCACAGTCTGAGGAGGCCTGAACTTTTTCTCAGGAAATATATGTATCTATTACAGGGAGTTAATTTAGAGAATTTTAAACAGGGCTTGAATAAATAATTGAGGCTAATAAAAAGCGCAGGAAGATGCATCCCATGAGAGATTTTCACTAAATATTGAAGTGGAGAGACTCAGAGGCATACTACCCTGTATTGTCCTTGTGTGTTTCTCCCATCTTCAAATCATTCATCCAATTTTAATAATGTAGAGAGGATTAGAGTCGCAGAAAAAGACACATTTAATTGTTAGCAATGAAATATTCTGAAGATCTGAAGAGTTAGCAGTAAATTGCAATATTTCCAGAAATTGGTGTCCTGGACTTTAGAAAGCAAGTGCACAGTAGCATGTCTTCGTGAAGTGTACTGTGTAAACCCTTGAATTATATTAATTTAACTCAGACAAAATTATATGCCTCCTTGGCTCCCAAATGAATAAGAAATACAGTGTGTGACTGAGAAGGATATTAAAAATAGTATTTCCATAAACATTCAATATTTACCTCAACATACCTCAGCTTCAGCCCAACCATGATTCTTAGGATAGACACTGAACAGTCTTAGGGACAGTTGGCAGGACGTGTTACAGGGAAGAGGAGTTTCCTTGTGCCAAAAACCATATCTTCTGCTCTATTGGTCAGTCTGTGCAGTTAACATCTTGTAAGTGTGCAAACAAGCCCTGATGTGTATGTTTGCAGTGTCCAGAAGACAGAACAGCATTTCCTGTTTTAAAAAAGTAAAAATGTTTTTTGTTGATTCATTGTGGGAAACTTGATTCCAACCTTTTAAAGACAAAATCTATAATTGCAACACCATGTTTGGAAACTGACAGCTTAGATTTCAAATGTTTGACCACTTAGTTTCAAAGACCAAGATATAAATCAAATGACAACGTGTTCGTGTTAATCAATGTTATGTACTCAGTAAGTAAGAAAGGGTATGACTTGAAAACGTATTGGAAATTCATTAAAAATTAGGAGATGATTGGGGAAGGGGGGGAAATAAATCAAGTTTAAGGAGTAGACATCAACAGAGACAAAATGCAACATGGATACAAAAGCACAACCCAGAGGGGTCTGCATTGTCCGACATTATCTCGCACCTTGGGATGGAAAGAAGAAGGGTTATAGAACATCTCTCACAGTAATATGGCTCTAACTGCTTTTCTCTTCATCTTTTCATATCAAATTCACTGGGAACCAAGACACTCCTACTGTAACACTCCGAAGAACCTGAACATGTCATAAAACAGCTATGTCAGAGAGATACAATGTCAGGGAAGTCAGTAGATTTTTGAGAAATATGCCCAAAACAGCCTTACATGTGTATTTTGAATGTATAATTCTACACCATTGTCTTAGAAAGAGAACATAAAGCTTGACACTTGTCACACATGGGATTGGTGTAAGGGAATATGCTATGGGTCTTGGAGTAGGGTATACTATATAAAGATTTTATCAGACAGTGTTGAAAGTTGATTGAGCATGTATGAATGCCTTCCAAGTGACCCTCCAAAGCGACATAAGTCTTTCAGAGATAGTTTTTACTCCCATTTTACTTTGGAAGATTCTGTAGAGGGTGGGTTGACTGATTGAAATACATCAAATAGATGCAATAAAACACCTATCAAACATATTTTAGATGTTCTAGCACTTTAAGTGTTATATTTTGCAAGCTCCCAAAATTAATGCAATCTATGATAAGAGATGGGCTCTCCTCAATGCAGTATGGGCTGTGCACTTGCCAATAAGAGTTTGTGAAAAGTAGTAGTTGTAATTACATACATGCTGTGCTTACAAAAACATTCTATTAAATGAAATAATATCAATATTTGTAATTTCTAAATGTATTGCATAATAATCAATATTGATATTTAATGTTTTGGAAAAATATTGCAGATGATAATATTTTGGACAAACCACCAAGACCCCCCTATGAGCACTCAACGAATTTAAATTGTAAAGGCAGGATGGATAATTTGACCGCATCACGCACATACCAAACAAGATTAAATTTCATTAGCCATTAGCAAGCTAGCTAGCAAATAGAAAAGGTTGACGTTCCTAGTCTATCCAAAAATGGATGTTAGAAAATTTATTTATATTCTATGTTGGTGAGAATAGCATACCAATATGCACATTCATATCCTTATCACTGGGTTAGTCTGGGCACTAAGTCTTTTGAAAGTAGCTAATACTGTAACCAATGTATCTATTTCCTAATCATTGTATACTCTGGTTTTATTGGTTGGGCTATTGCAGTACTGGGCTATAGCCTATCAAAACAATGGACATGGGCAGCGATTATAGAATTTTAATAGAATGAGGCTATGATTGCACAGCTGCCTCTCTTCTCCATTCACTTTCAATGTCAATTCACGTATTTCATGCGCTACTTTGTTTTACTTTGATTCTATATGCCAGATATTTTTTCCGGGAAGGAAAATGTGATGTGCTTTTATGTTGTGTTTAATATGCGCTGGTGGCTTTGATTGATGGGTGCTTTGATGGCTGCCACAGTATGTGAGCTGAGCTCACAACATTTTGGAAACCCTGTTCAAGCCACATTACGCAGGCTTCACTCCTCGCTCTGATCCAGCTCCACTCGGCTAACATACTCTGATGGGTGTGCATGCATGTGTATACTCTCTCTTAGGCCTACAGTCGTGAAATTTTAAAAACAATCCTGGAAAGTTGTTCAGATATTTGGACATGGATGTGTAATATTCACTTCAACACTATTGACAGATAACAGCAAGGTGATTTAACTAATGACACTGGAAGATTATTCTTTGCAGTGATGTTTTCATAAAATCTACAGAAATGCATTTTCATAGAGCTACCAGTTTCAGTAGCTGGTGTTGCCCCCTTTGGCTGAAATAACTTGATGTAGCTGCACTTGTATTTGTCTATTACGTTGACTGGGACAACTTTTTTGCCCACACCTCTTTACAATACTGCTTCAACTGTGTCATGTTGAAGGGCTTTCTTGATGCACAACACGATTCATTCATGGTCATAAATAATCTTTCTTCTTAGGGCCTCGGCTAGGTCTTTTGATCTTGGCATGATGTTTTACCATACACCCATATGGTTAAGACCAACCAGACCACAATTCTAATCTTTATGAAACGCTAGATCCTCCCAAGTTCCTTTCTAATTATTTTCCAATAATTTGCACAGGCTTTGGTGCACCTGATTGTAATTTAACCATTTTATGTAATGGTTAAGTTAGGAGTGTATTATCTTGTTCCCTATAAGGAAACAATATCCATGCATGTGTACAAAAACACAGCTTTCCAGGGTGTGCTTTTTCAGGGTGTACGTTTTCACATGACTATATATATTTCCATTCAGAAAGTTTCTATAATTATTTTCTGTCATTTTATTTTGGTTAAACACAGCCTATATCGTAAACTCATTTGTTAACGAGAGGGATATATTTTCTGTTTTTTGACATTGATGGTAGTCTAATAGACAACTAGAATGTTGAAAACACAGACAAAACATTGACTGAAGTTGGTAATAATTCATTCAAATGTTTTACATGACAATTAGCGCCACCTAGGAAAATCAAAGGCTCCTGTGTGGATAATTTCTGATGCCAGCTCTGATCTTTTCATTATTTTGTTCTTTGGCTTTCCCCACGGTGATATATGACAAATTGATTGTATGGTTTTTACACAACAAGATTTCAACCAGAAAAATGTATTAAAGTTGTGGAGAATGGGTAATGAGAATGTGTTCAATTTGGTTCATGCACATACTGCTAATTTGTTGATGGTCCGTGCGTACGAAAATGGGATTCTACGAATCCGGATGGAGATATGGAGCCTGTTCCTGACCAAGATTTGAATCTTCCAGTAAAGGGTTACGTGTATGAAAAACTGAACAGTGGTTCCGAACCAGACGTGCTATGACCCCAGTAAGCAAAAACATTTGGAAAGCAGCACACTACAAAATATATGAAAATTAAGAATTCCCTTTTTTTTACTTTGTAGGTTATATTTTTTCAAACTCTTGAATTCATTTGTCAATAAACCTGTTTTTGACAAACTGTGCTCCTAATCGCAACTTGTTACCTGTATAAAAGACACCTGTCCACAGAAGCAATCAATCAATCAGATTCCAAACTCTCCACCATGGCCAAGACCAAAGAGCTGTCCCAGGATGTCAGGGACAAGATTGTAGACCTACACAAGGTTGGAATGGGCGACAAGACCATCGCCAAGCAGCTTGGTGAGAAGGTGACAACAGTTGGTGCGATTATTCGCAAATGGAAGAAACACAAAAGAACTGTCATTCTCCCTCGGTCTGGGGCTCCATGCAAGATCTCACCTCATGGAGTTGCAATGATCATGAGAACGGTGTGGAATCAGCCCAGAACTACACGGGAGGATCTTGCCAAGGCAGCTCGGACCAT
The DNA here is from genome assembly GCA_016801175.1 of Esox masquinongy. Taxonomy (NCBI): domain Eukaryota; kingdom Metazoa; phylum Chordata; class Actinopteri; order Esociformes; family Esocidae; genus Esox; species Esox masquinongy. Next base: position 26,050 of record JACXGI010000176.1, on the reverse strand, counting down.
TGTCACCAAGAAAACAATTGGTAACACACTACGCCGTGAAGGACTGAAATCCTGCAGCGCCCGAAAGGTCCCCCTGCTCAAGAAAGCACATGTACAGGCCCATCTGAAGTTTGCCAATGAACATCTGAATGATTCAGAGGAGAACTGGGTGAAAGTGTAGTGTTCAGATGAGACCAAAATCGAGCTCTTTGGCATCAACTCAACTTGCCGTGTTTGGAGGAGGAGGAATGCTGCCTATGACCCCAAGAACACCATCCCCACCGTCAAACATGGAGGTGGAAACATTATGTTTTGGGGGTGTTTTTCTGCTAAGGGGACAGGACAACTTCACTGCATCAAAGGGACGATGGACAGGGCCATGTACCGTCAAATCCTGGGTGAGAACCTCCTTCCCTCAGCCAGGGCATTGAAAATGGGTCGTGGATGTGTATTCCAGCATGACAATGACCCAAAACACACGGCCAAGGCAACAAAGGAGTGGCTCAAGAAGAAGTACATTAAGGTCCTGGAGTGGCCTAGCCAGTCTCCAGACATTAATCTTATAGAAAATCTGTGGAGGGAGCTGAAGGTTCGAGTTGCAAAACATCAGCCTCAAAACCTTAATGACTTGGAGAAGATCTGCAAAGAGGAGTGGGACAAAATCCCTCCTGAGATGTGTGCAAACCTGGTGGCCAACTACAAGAAACGTTTGACCTCTGTGATTGCCAACAAGGGTTTTGCCACCAAGAACTAAGTCATGTTTTGCAGAGGGGTTGAATACTTATTTCACTCATTAAAATGCAAATCAATTTATAACATTTTTGACATGCGTTTTTTTGGATTTTTTTGTTGTTATTCTGTCTCTCACTGTTCAGATAAACCTACCATTAAAATTATAGACTGATCAAATAATTTTTTCCCTCACTGTAGATGACCTCCCATCCCTACATGTGAAGGGTTGATCCTCTGATGCAGTCATTATGCTTTCATTTAACCAGTCAATTGAGAACATTATCAAATTTTCAATGATGAACTGGCAAAATACATTTAATTAAAATACAACGACACATAGAGCCACATAAATAATGTAGAAAAAATATCAAATACACACTGTCAACCAATAAAACAAAGGCAAAATGATGAAGAACGTATTGATAATACACTGACAGACTAGAAACAGTACTTGCATGAAGTGATGTTGGTTCTGATTTTGGAAATGAAATCTGTCAAATTAAATAATTAACATGATTTGGCAAGGTGTGGAACTATTACTGCAGCTGGTGGTAAATCAGTGAGCCAACAAAATAACGAAATGCACTATGGAGCAGTAAAAATCTCATCAAGAAGTGTCCTTCAATAAAGTTTTAATTAATAAAAGGACATTTAGATGGCCAGCATAATTTTGTCTGCCTTCTGTAAATTATTATTGGGCACATTTTCTGTTGGATTAAATGTATACATCTTTTTTTACAGTCATACAAACAACAAACAAACAACAATACAACATGTAAGGTCTGTTTTTACAGCAGTCACAACACGATATTAACTAGGACCAGAAGTTATCCTAACCAAAAGATGTGAACATGAAGAATTGGGCCCTAGATAGCCCATAACTAGGGCCCAGTTTTTCATGGTCATATTATTTGGTTCTTCAGAGTTTTTCCAGACCAGGTCGAATGAACTGTAAAAACCAATGTACATGTATATAGCTTTTAATTATAGTGATATTTATTGCCAAAGTTCTAACCAAATGTTCATATTAAACAATGAATTGTCTGATAAATGCAGTAGAAACACGTCAGAGAATAATAGCCCATCATCATAAAGGAATGAAAAAGGGTGGATTTCCATAAATAATGCTCGCCATTGGTATTTATCAACAATCAACATGTATTTTCTACGTATGCATTTATTTTACCATTGGATTGTAAGATAGACACTAAGCCTAACATTCACACGCATTGAAATCCCCAAGAATTCTTTTTACAATAAAAAAAGGAAAACACCATTAAGAAAACCACTTTGGGCTGTTTCCTGAGCGCAGCTATTATGTTTCTGGTTGTTTCTGAGTAAATCTTTTTCAGATTTCAGTAAGGACAGTTGAGGGTGGGCCTCAAGGCTGCCTTCATGGAAAGCTTGATCAGAAAGGCAATAGGCTATTATTATATTATTGTGGCCCCCACCCCCAATAGGCTGACAACCTTCTCCCTTGGTGTGAGCTGAGTTGAATTGCAGGAAGTTATTTTGAGGGTCTTGCCTGTCACAGCTGTTGTTTTAAGTCACCAGGTCTTTTGGACCCTCGTCACTTCTCTCTTTCTCCCTGCTGGACCTGGTAAGTGGCTCTCCAACCCTCTTTTATACACTTCTCAGGCACAGAAATTACAAACGTTTGAGTTTTTGTGTTTACTGTTAAGTCACAATGAGAAATATGTTGTGCTAGTGTGACATGTAATTTACACAGTGTAAGCCAACTATTATGTACGATTGTGGTGAAGTGAGTTTGTGTGGGGGTATTAGGTGTGTTCATTTGGTCTGAAGTCACACTGAATTAGATAAACACTATTATTTTTAATCTGTTTTGTTAATCAAAGGGGTTACTTATGTACCCAGTATCATCCACTGAAACATTGTTGTTTAAAAAATAAGTTGTCATCAGTGGTTTTAACAACACAACGAATGTGGACCAAAAAAATGTAGACTATGTCAATCTCACTTTTACACATTTTCATCAGTAGTTAAGTGACTAGAATATTAAACTAATTGGCCATATTTAGAAACTCCTAAAATAGTGTGAGCCATCAGAACAGGTGTCATGTGCCTGCCACTAAAAGTAGGGAGGGTGGGAAGGGGGGAAGATGGCTAATTTTGTCCTGATAAGCAAGGAGTAATTATGTTGCAATAGAGCTTTGGGATTAACAATCTCTGGATGCTTTAAGTTTCCTTTCCAAATAAATGAAATAGCAACTACTGGGCATGATGTCTATTTCTGGCAGGGCAGATTAAAATTCCTACTGTAGCTACATTTATATCCAATTTGCAACATTTTATGCAAGTTTTCTAAAGAATATATGACCATTTTCAAAGTTACCACCAAATGGGTTTCTTGGTAATTAAACACAGCGCGTGAAGGAGTAGTGCACAGAAAAGGAACTTGAGTTCCCATCGTATTTTGGACCCACTAATGGTTTTGTGCCCACTTTGGTCTTGGCACCTTAGCTTTAGCCAACAACTTGTGTTTAATGTTATTTTAGCTATACATGGCTAGTCAGCTACGTGGGAACATAAATACCCATATTCATGTGAGATGGAATAAATTGAAAACAGTGAGAAAAACAATTGCAAGACTTCAGAGATTAATTGAATGCCGCAGCCTGTATAATAATATAAGCTCTCTTTTTACTTTAAGCATTATTGTACAATTGTGTGATTGATGTGGCCATAACTACACTTGATAATAACCAAAATTAAGGTTCCTGGAGGATCCACATTGCCAAAAGCCTAATCCAGGACATTAAAAACGATGTCCCCGACTCAAAAGCTGCTTGCTGATGATGCCAGGGGGGAGACCTATTAGAATTATGTTACAACCAAAACCCGTGAAGCACCCTGGATGATTGTACCACTCATTTAAAAGAATGGCATCGAAAACAGCAAGCAGCTCTTCAGTCTCTTTGGCAAGAGCAAGATGTTTGTTTAGATCCTCCTCTAATATGTAAATGATCTGTTCTTTTCGGGAACCAAATCACAAACATAAATAAACTCCTCTCATTGCTATACGGTCCATGTCCTTTAATTAGCATTGTTTTCAGTTTGCTTGTTTGTTTCATGAATTATGTGTCCTTGTATCTATCACCTGGATACTAATATCTAACATCCTACATCTTTATTCCCTCAGCCAAATCTGTGAGTATGGAGACCAACGTCCAGTCCGCCGCAGAGGTCGTTTCAGCTCAGGCTATAGTGACTGCATCTCCATCTCCAGTCCCCACAGAGAGTGTCCAACCTCTGGCCCAGGAGGCCCACGACATGGACCCCATGGAGGAGTTTGGTCGTCAGCTGGAGGAGATCATCAACACGTATGGTTCCGCAGCCAGCCTGATCGAGAAACAGTGCATCATTCTGGAAACAGAGGAGGAGAAGGTGGACGAGGAGGCAAGGGGAGAGCAAGATGATGAAGTCACAGTCGCCAAAGATGCCAACACAGCCAAGGATGCAAAGAAATTGATGAAAGGCTTAGGTGGGTGGATTTAGAGCCACTGCTTTGTTTCCATCATCCATTATTTTGATTGTGGGGTTTGTTGTAAAGACAACATTAACACTGATTTATATGGAAAACATCCAGTCAAGTTCCACTTAACCTTACATTCAGCAGGAGAATGATTTGTTTTTCTCACACAGCTGTAGTGTAATCTGTTGTTATTTGACAACTGTTGCTGTGAGCGACAAGACAGGGCAGTGTGCTGACGAGATAGCTCAGAGGAGATAGAGTCACTACACAAGCAATCAGTAGACAGGACATGAATTAAAATAAATTGTAGGATGCACTCTGCTCTATAATGTAGTTCTTTAAATAGACTAGTTTACATGGACTTCATTTTCCATATTCAGTGTCCACAATGGGAAAAGACAAGTAGCAGTTTTGTGTTGTCTGGACATCCCATTCAGGTTGCACCCTCAAGTACTGGTTGTTTTGAGGACAGGCCAAACAAGTCGTTGGAAAAGACCTGCTTCAGAGTAACACAAACATGTCCTTCCTAACCTATAGCAGATGGTCAGATACATTTTTTGCAACAACATAAAAAGGCATCAGAGGGTTATACAAAAATCTTGCTTTCACGTTTTCATCTGTTTTTTCTGTGTTTCCAAAGCCATAGGTGTCAGGAAGCAATAGATTTATTGCTGGGTGAATGGCATTAGAAGAGTATTTCTTTTGAAGCTCTCTTATAGCCATATATCCCTTGTGGAATTTGATTCCTCTTTCTTTGTCTGATATCAGTATGAATGGAAACAAACATTCCATGATTTCTCTCTATCCAAACAGGAAAGGAGGGCATGCTGCTACTGCAAAGTTTGAACAAGCTGCCTTCTCCAGAGGACAAACTGGATGCTCTCCTCAAGAAGTATGCAGAAATGGTGGGTATTCTCTTTGCCCCTCTATCAGCACACCAGAGAGTACAGTCCTTCACCACAGCAGTAACCAGCGGCAAAAAACAGAACAGGGCAAGTGCAAAGGAAACAAATAGAAACACACCAATGAATCAACAGGAAAAACAGTGCACCGGGTGAGATCTTGGAAGTGGCTCTACTTCACAAAGGCCGTATGAAATATAAGACCGCAAGCTATAGCCTGGCTCAATCATTCTTCAACTAGAAATAATATTTAGAAAACTTTGCGTTATGAATAATATTACCAAAGACATTGCTTATTGCAGTCATTTTCATAATTACCAGTTGGATCGTTCCTTAGGCCATCCTACATTTAGACTGCATAGCAGTGCCAGGAGAAAGAAAGGGAAAAACCTAAGGAGATGCCAGGTGTCAGGATTAAACAAATGTATACCCACCCATCCACACTCATCCAGCCATATCAAATCCTCTTAGGGCTTTTTTTTCTTCTTTTAGTCACCCATTCGGTTGTTAGTGAAAAGCAGCTTAAAGAGCAAAAATCTGTACAGAAGGCAGAGTCTGAGAAGTATTGTAATGTAATGTAATGTAAATGAAATGTAATGAAATGTAAATTTAATGTAATGTAAATGTAATGTAATGTAAATGGCATATTTGTCTGTGTCCACAGCTGGAGGAGCGGCGGGGGGAACAGAAGCAGCTGAAGTCCCTGCAGAAGAAACAGGGCCATCTGGTAAAAGAAAGGGACCAGCTACAGTGTGAGCACAGCAGAGCCATCCTGGCCCGCAGCAAACTGGAAGGCCTTTGCAGGGAGCTCCAGAGGCACAACAAGACCCTCAAGGTGGGTGATCACAACTCTAGTAAACACTGCACTAATTTACCCTCTGAGGTGAATGATCCCAACTCAGTTATCACTACACTAATCTACTCAAACTTGTTGGTTCAAAACCCTCAAAGTATGTTAATCCTCAGCTCAACTTCATTTAACTTTATTTTATGTTGAAGATGCACCGTGGTATCAAAATGATTCATTTTAAGGCAGATTTAGACCTAGCTGAGTTTTTAGAATGAAGTGCCGTACAGCTCCTGCTATGTGAATTAAAGTAGAAGCATGTTGGGAATATGTGGTTTAAAATTCTTCCTTAAAAAATGTGATGCATTTCATCTGGTCTACTGATTTCAATGTCCTGTGACACAACCACCAACAAGCCAATCACTGGTGGGTCCCTAAAGCAAATCAGTCCTGCACCACACATGCCTACAGTTTCATATCATATATGATATAAACATGTAGGTGACATTTCCTTTGTATAGATAGACTATAATTTAGGTTATATCTTATCGCTAAAAGTAAATCTAGGTGACAAACTGTACTACAAGACTGAACAAAAATTATATCTGTCAAGAGTTGAGCTGTGTCAATAAGTGTATAGATTTAGATAAAGCACCTACCTTTAAATTTTGTGTCAGCATTACCACTCACTGTTTCAGCAAAATTTAACAAGGGATGGATGATAAAAATCCCACAGCATTTAGGCAGCTGAAAGTGAATTGATATGAAAGCTAAGAGAACACAAAAGGGTTTACTTGATTATTTGACTCAATGCTTCTTAGTCTGACTTTGTCTAGGCAACTTTAAAACAAGGTACCCACAGTACATTGTGCTGTAAATAATGTGTAGTACACAACAGGTTCTGTCTTTTTCACTCTTGTGACCATTTGATCAAAGCTCTAATCCATACTTTTCACATGTCCTGCCCTCTACCCTTTTTACATGATATCAGGACACAACAGACTGAAATAATTTGCCTGTTGTGTGCATTGGGTGGGGGATTTAAAAAATAGTTGGTTCAGGGGGGATTGGAACTGAATATTATACTAAGTTCGCTGAGGATAAATTGGCATTTAGGTTAATTCAGACTATTTTGAGAAGATTTAACTGGCTAAATCATTGCTAGGGCATGTCAAGATGGATGAATATCAGTATTGCACTTTTACTTCTATACCATTTTTCTACCTAATCTCCCAATTTTGTGATATCCAATTCGTGTTTAAGGCCCTGCTTGACTTGGCAAGGCAAAATAATAATTACAATGCAGGAGCGTGAAAATGTGCCTTGTAAATGTACTCACTTTCCACTGTGCCTTGAATCAACATCCTTTGAGAAGGATATTAATTTGTTCGTTAAAAAGCTAAGAATAAAAATGCACTTCTTTTAAAGGTCTTGCCTCTTACTAAATAGTATTCGGTCAACGTTTCCACTAGTCCTGTACTATGGTGACATCCTATGGACATAGATCATAGGATGTCATAGAGTTTATCACAGTGCATTGTGCCTTTATTACAGGCAACAGCTTTAGTACTCATCATTGCATTCTCTTCCAAAAAGTTGGTTGTCTCTTTTTGGTCTCACCTAGTTTGATACACTGCTATGGGTTCAACTATAAAGCTATTTTTTAACATCATTATTAACCTTTATATTACTTTTTGATCAAATAAAGGTTAAATTAATTTAACAGAAATATGTTTACTAGTGGGTAATGGTGTGATGCCCAGTGATTTGTAAAGCAATGGTCCTATTTTACTGGATCAGTATCCTTTCTGTAGTGTAACCCTTACACAACTTCTGGGATGCATTGTAATTGGACGCCCTGTCCCTCTCCTCAGTGGCCTTTCACCAACACACTGTGTTGTGCTTTGGCGTGCCATGCAGTGTGTGTGTGTGTGTGTGTGTGTGTGTGTGTGTGTGTGTGTGTGTGCGTTTTTGTGTGTGCGTCCCTCTCGCACTCAGGCCCTGGGAGGAGTCCCCTCAAACACAGGGCACTGGTGACGTGGCTCTCTGACAAGAGGGATGGTCTCATTGGGCTTTTATGGCAACTGCCCTTCGACTATAAATCAAAGGAGAGAAGATGAGTCTCCGAGGCACGGGCAGGGGATGGGTGCAGACCTACCTTGATGGAGTTCAGCTCTAATGCCTTGACCCATCTCTTTCTGCAGCCCCTTTGTCTTCACTAATGCATACAAAAACAATAATATTATAATATTATAATTTATTATAATATTATAATTTACTGTGTATAGATTAATATGCAGATTTATGTTTTGAGCCATTTATTGGTGTGCCCTAAACAAATAAAAAGACTGACTGTGAAGTGAACACGATTCATAAAAAAAAGATGTAATATCATAAGAGGTATTCTTTGTGGGATTCTAGTACAGCATGAACATTGTGTTTTACCAGGTATGTTAGGTCTTTTGTAAGATAGTGTCTGAGGGGGTGTGGCATTAATGTGCTTTGCTACTTCAGTTCTAGAAGCTCAATCTTTGGGCACTTACCGTAGCTGTGGAAGAGAAATGTAGTTTCCCATGTGGGAGTTTATGCCTTTGTAAACATAGTGAAATAAAACAGCTACCTCGATGGTAGAGCAAGGTGCCTGCTACGCCAGTGTTTTGAGTTTTACTCACATGGGAGGGACCATTACGAAAATGCACTTTAATTTGGTCAGGATAATGACTAAAAAGGAAATGTTAAGATCAAATGCTACGAGAAGGTTGTGTTCGAGGTCAACTAACGTCTGAATGTCCTTCTCCTTCCCACTCCCCTCTCTCTTCTACTCCCCCCCCCCCCCTTTCAGGAGGAGACACTTGCTCGCTGTCGCGAGGACGAGGAGAAGCGCAGGGAGATCACCACTCACTTCCAGAGCACACTGACAGACATCCAGGCTCAGATCGAGCAGCATAGTAACCGGAACAACAAGCTGTGTTCAGAGAACACCAACCTGGCAGACAAACTCAAACACATCATCAGTCAGTACGAGCAGAGAGAGGAGGTACACAACACCACCTAACCTTAATTTCAGTGTTACATTGTCTATAAATCAGTATACATCCTCATCCCTGTCCTACTAAGCCAACGCATGCAGGCTCCAGTAGTATGACAATCAAAGCTGTTAATGATGATGACAATGATGATTAATCTGTCCCCAAAATAAAGCAAGGGGCTGTTTATTTTGAGCTGTATCAATTAAACCTGTACGTCCAATTTAAGATTGAATCTGGCTCGCTGAACTCTATGTGGCATGTATATTACCATCAACAGAGCACCACAGAAATGTCAAGCCCCCAGTAAAGCAATACAGCCAGACTCTGTCATTCAGTCAGTTGCCACAGAAGCTGCTGCAACTACCGTTGTTCACACACAGATGTGACTGGTGTATAAAAACATTATAAATGATCTCAATTTCATATTTCTTTGTTTTACCTGTGGAGTTTCTAATAATTTGTCTCAAGTGCCATCTGCTGGTTGTAGTCAGTATATACACACTGGAAGAAAAATGGCAGCCAGAAAGACAGATTTGATTATTTTTGATATCTTTTTAAAAAGTGATTAGATCCACAGATTGCAAAGCTGAACAAGCCATTCTAACATCATAAAATAGAAACAAATTTGCTAAAGTAGGCTAAATGTTGAGATGGAATTATTTCTAGATGGACATTAATTAACTTTGTATTTTTTGGCAGAGAACTCGCAGATTATGCCACACTGTTTATACATATGGCTATTTGCCATAGTAAAGAAAACCCATTAGTCTTAGGTGCAAAATAAACAATAACCATAGAAACTATTTTCCATAATTTAATTTCTTATCTGAATATATACAACAACTTTAATTCAATAACATTTTAAGATTAAGTAATATTCGTAAAGTAATAATGGGGTTATAATTGCCTCATAAAGATGATTTAATTATTGATAATCCATTACAAACCACTTATAAACAATAATATTGCATCGGTCAAACAATTTTAATAACTAGGCGTGCTTGTGAAATAGTGAGCCAATGCTACCCGCAGGTTATTATCAGTTAGCAAATGTACTTACAAATGCTAATAAAAGTAATCCTTATGTATTATCTTGCAGCCTTTTTTCAGTGCTTGCACAGCTAAACAGTATTTCCTCACTTTTGGGTGCATTGTTGTTCTGTCCCAGTGACAGAAAAGGTTCCTTTCCATGGTGTGCGTTGAGCTGTTCTGTAATTCCTTATGTATTAACCCTTACCAAATTATAAAAAAAAGCATGTGTCTGTGATTGTCCATATATAGTAAACCGCCTGATGTAACCATAACACAGCTGATTCAACAGTGCAGGAGGTACGCTCGAACATGTTCACATGCTGAAACTCTACAACAGAAACATTGAAACACTGTAGAAAAGACAATGTACCACTTATAATTACTGTATATCTAAGATGTATATCTTAGCTCTAAATGACTTACCAACATTTTGAATGGATACCATATTTTATAGTGGCAGACCTATAAATATTTATAGATGAGTTATGAACATTTATAGCTACCAACAATATAACAAATTTTAAAGTTATAGTGAACTTATGAACATATATAAATAAATTACAAATCTAAAATTGTTGAAAGGATACATTATTCTGACAAGACTTTGAAACCATTCAATAAGGCCTTTGCATATACCCTCCTGTTATTGTAAAAAAAAAAAAGTAATTCCAGTCCCAGGTATTTTTCCCCTGCCTGTGATCTCATAAAACATGTCTGAACTTTGAGATGAAGTATTGAAGGCAAACAAAAATGGTCTTAAATGCTTTACTTAACAGGTTTATACAAAGAATGTATAGACCTACATAGAATAGCAATGGATGCTTTGGTGATTTATGGATTGTGAGATTTGATTGAGTCAAAACCTGTGCAAAATATTTTAGAAGAAAACCCAAAATGTCTAATCTGACGTGATCTCACCACTCAGAGCTTGGAGAAGATCTTCAAGCACAGAGACCTGCAGCAAAAGCTGACCGAGGCCAAACTGGAGCAAGCTAACGCACAGCTGCAGGAGGCCGAGGAGAAGCACAAACGAGAAAAGGAATACGTGAGTCACTCTAGACCAATTTCTCTGACCTTACCCTCAAAGTACTGTCAAGCCATGCAACATTTATAAAATAACAATTACGTCCTCCCAGTTTTGTTTTAATTTCGGTGTGCTTTGAAAATCTAAAACCAATGAGCCTTACTGTGCATGTGATGCTGACAGAAAGTGGTATTGTAACCATTCACTGTGTCTGTTGTTAGCTGCTTAGGGAGGCAATTGACAAAACAAAGAAATGCTACACATTGAAGGAGCAAGAGTTGCAGTTGAAGAAAAAGGTAAATTTGTGCTTCACGTGTGTTCTGTTTTTAACCAGTTACTGGTACACGCAGCAGAGTGGAAACTACAAACTAAACTTCTGAGAGAGCAGGAGACAGTCATGCAGGCCCAGGTGAATATATTCGATGTGGTGCCAAGCACCCTCATTCAATATTTCTTACAGGTCCAAGCCTATGAAAGGCAAGCACAATCCTACCGTAAATGTCCTCTGGATTGCTTCAAGGGTGTTAAACACAAATAGCATAATTAGTATTTTGCTTCATTTTGTTTATTAGGTTCTACAGCAAAACATTAAATACAGTACAATGGCCAAAGTGACCACCCAATATTAGATATCATCCCCACTTTCTAAACTAAACTGTATGGCTTAAATATATGCCTAGTATTTACTGTGCTTGATCTAAAAGAAAGACCTGTTAGTTTGATTGTATATTTTCTTTCCACTAGCAAAATGAGCGTCCACAATAACAGCAACAGGCAAGAGCATCTTCCTTTCCCCAAAGTGCCAGGTTGACACACAGCATCATGAACATTCTAAAAAATGCTCTTCCTTTGCAGTTCATGTGAAGTGGTATCAACTGAAGTGATAATTTCATCAAGGCAATTTTGCACAATTCTATTTTCCATTGTGAAATTGAGTGCACAGTATTCCAGTACCACTGATTATTACATAGTTAAATTATGATTACATAAAAAATCTATGTTTATGTAATGTGGCGCAATCATTGTATGGGTACAAACAAATTACACAATAAAATGTGTCATGCTGATGCATACCAGGCCTATGTTAAATGGTAAATCATACAAAGATAAATGCTTTCCCACTGGATTCATAAATTATCACTGACTGTTTATATGGTCATAATTAATTGCAGAGAAACCTTGCCATTATTTAAAGCCTTATGCTTTTTTCAATAGAAACATTAGTCTGGCTCTCAAGTAAATCAAATTGCAAAGTAATAATAAAACAAATTATTTTTCAACTGCATTTCAGTATCCACATGATTCATCACATATTTGTAGCAAGCCATGTCACATTTCCAATTCAATTAACTGTGAATGTCAGTCTTAATTTGTCTCTCCAATAATAGTCATAGATTTGTAGATAACAAAAGGAAATGGCTGAACCTGCATAACCAGCAAGAAAAATCTGTTAGAAAGACATAAGGCAGAAACTAATCTGTATCAAATGAGCTTTTCTGAAATACAAAACATATTCAAGCAAAAGTCTTTCCTCTTTTACAGCGTGTCAAACACATTCTTTTGTTTGTGGTGCCAAACTAGTAGCCTAACTCCCAAATAAAGACAGTTGATCTCAACGGGGTGGCTAGCTGAGACATGTTTGATTATGGGACACTGGCAGTGAGTGAGATATTTTTCCCATGAGTGCCTCCGGAGATTAGGCTGTTAGCTCTAGATGGACTGAAACATAGTTAAGGTTCATTAACATAGTTCTGCCAAAATTGAGCAGAGCTCTGCTAAAGGGAATCCCAGAGAGGCTGAAGCTGTCTGGCCAACTGAATATTAAACAACGGTCCTATGGGGCCTAAGACATGAAATGCAATGATCTGTAATTAGGCCTGTAAGCACTGAAGAAACAGAGCAAGGCATTAGGCAAGTCAAAGGTACGCTTCTGGAGACTTCTGTAAACAGACACTAACAGACATTCACCTTAGAAGTTCATCATGACATTACTGAATGAACTAACTAGATAGGCAAGATGACTAATTCTACCTCTTCTGACACAAACGGTTTGTTGAGCTTGTTTCATAAAGTTGTAAAAATGGATCCTGAATATTCTGTACTCCGTTAGCAATGTCCATATTCATTTTAGTTCCAAATTCCCACTAAAGCAGGGGTGTCAAACTGCACTGAAAATGTCTACTTGACCCTCTATACTCTTATAAAAAAAAAGGTGTTATGTCATTTTTCTGTCCAGTTAGCTCGACAGAATCATTTTGCAGAACCCTCTATGTAAGGTTCCTAAAATAATTCCCTGTGTATGGTTGTACCTAGAACCATCCAGGATATAGTCTACCAGGAATAATTGATAATATTCAGGCCTTAAACTCTGTGAACAGTTCCACCAGCCTTAGTAGCGTTTTAAATTAATACATTTTACATATATTATATCACATATCATAAAGCTGTTTGTTGTGTGCCCTGTTATATCCACAGTAGCGTTAGCAAACCCGTTTTTGGCCACGTCAGGCCTAACAGTGGCATTATGCTTGCTTACAAAGTAATGTTTAATTCCTATTGGAATCCAGACACCAAGGATATTAAACCAGCAGACTTATTTATCAACTGCAGTCTGCATTTATAACTGTCTGGGTGGGTGCATTTATAACTGCCTGGGTGGGTGCATTTATAACTGCCTGGGTGGGGAAGATTGTATCCTACAACTAATCATCCAGTGGAACAATCATCAAGTGGAAAAAAAAAATTCATCAAGTGGAACAACAATCTCAACAAGAGCAATATATTTAAAAAATTACTAACAAATTGGATTAGTTTAGAATTCTCTATCTGTTTAGATGAGTGTTTTTTGTGTTTGTGTAGCATAACATTTATAAACCAGATATTAAAAGAAACAATTCTGAAGTTGTTTGTTTTAATACGCGGGACCCATCTTGCCGTCCAATCCTTACTGCATGTCAAAGAATAATCACTTAATAAAATGTTCATCAGTTTCACTCAAAAAAATGTAATCAGTTTTAAACGTTTCTGAAGGTGAATTACAGTATACATGTATTTATGTTTTTTACTCAACAACACACAGGCCTTGGTGGATCCCCTCGCAGGCCCATTTAGTGTTATGTTTGACACCGCTGATTTGAAGTTTAGCCGATTTGAATTACGGTGTTAACTTCGGTTAAGAGTATAGATTTGATTGTTCCTCAAGCAATATTCTGAATTGAATTTATTTTATCTTCAGACTGTCCCTTTGTTTCTCTGCAGCTTGTTCTGTACTCCCAGAAGTTTGATGAGTTCCAGACTACATTGTCTAAAAGTAACGATGTGTATGCCAGCTTCAAAAATGAAATGGAGAAGGTAAGCTGTGGAATCAATAAAACAATGTAATCATTCCTTTAAAACTGCTATCTATTTTAGAGCCAATTACTTGGAGGTAATATAAGGTGTGCATAACACAGAAATTTTAACTTTATTTATTTATAATAAAGACATTAAGAATTATTTCAGATACTACTGTATATGTTATACCCAAACAACCATTTTGCTTTATAGATGACAAAGAAGATGAAAAAACTAGACAAAGAGTCCAACGTTTGGAAGACTAGATTTGAGAGCACTAACAAGACTCTCTCTGAGATGATCGAAGAGGTAACAACTCATCCTTAACAAATCCCAAACTGTCAGCCTTCACTCAGATGACATACAACAAGTTAGACATGCATGATCAACATTGCCACCTAACTTTCTTTCTTTTCCCACAGAGGACTCGGAAGGAGAATGAGTATGAGATGTTTGTGGTGAAGATTGACAAGCTGGAGAGGCTCTGCCGAGCCCTCCAGGATGAGAGGAAGATCCTGTACTCAAAGATCAAAGGCATCCGCCAAACCCCTAACACTCCAGAGGAGGAGGAGACACCTAAGGACAAGTCCCAGGAAGGGATCTCTGAACCAGTCCATAGCCTAATGGATATTGTTGAGGTTCCAGAGATGACAGAAGAGATGGCCCGTCTGAGAGCTGAGCAGGACAGGCTGGCAGAGTTTGCCGCCTCCATAAAGGCAACATGCGCAGGAGATGATGATGATGATGACGACGACGATTCTGACAGTGAGGAAGAGGCAGAGTTTACAGAACACACTGAGGTCCAGGCGATCCCTAAACCAACACTTGCCCTAGCACAGGTAGAGGTAGAGGCACCTGTACAGAAAGAGGAACCGGCAATGACACATGGAGAAGAACCAATGCAGGTAGAAGCACAAGTACAGGTGGAAGCACCAGCACAGGCTTCAGTACAAATAGAAACTCTAGGACAGGCTTCAGCACAGGAAGAAACATCAGTACAGGTGGAAACCCCAGCACAGGCTTCAGTACAAGTAAAAACTCCAGGACAGGCTTCAGCACAGGAAGAAACATCAGTACAGCTGGAAGCACCAGCACAGGCTTCAGCACAGGTAGAAGTTCCAACGCAGGCTTCAGTACAGGTAGAAACACCCGTACATGTAGAAGCCCCAGGACCAGCAGAGATGGCTTCAGCAGTCCATCCAGAAACCCCAAAACATCCAGAGCACCCGACAAAGAAGCACACACCAAAGAAGAAGAATGCAAAGAAGACCAGCTGAACCGATGGATGTGTGATTGTGTGAGCCTCATTTCATGGCTGAGTTGAGATATTTGATCCTGTTTGTTATGCCCATATATTGGTGTAGTTAATACATACATAGTGGCTTGCATCAGAACTATGGTAAAGTTTCAGATGAGGACAAAAAGAGATTTACTGTGTTTTGTTGAAGAGTCATTGAAATAATTTGTCATAACCAAAGAAAAGGTGGCAAGGTTATTCAGGACATTGCACCCAGGAAACCTCCAGGGCCAAATGTGGCCTTATGCAAACAGCCACTGGTTTTTTTTGACTTAACTCCTATTAACCTAATTTCAATAAATATATCATCGTAGATCATATGGGCATGTCTGCTCCTTGTAATGTATTTCATGGTGTGTTTTCAAAATAAGAAGGAAACATCTAATTGTTACATGACCACATTTTGGAAGGTGGACCCACATAGATAGATAAAACACCCATATCACATTTTATTCGGATAGTTCTCAATCAACAAGTTAACTATCGTTAGGCCCGACTGTTTGCATCCACTGTACATGCTTTGTCAGGGCCACAATGTCTCCCGCCTTGGTTTGCTTTCCTTATAATGAGTGGAACGTCCCAAACAAATAAGGACCAGCCTTACGGTTTTTACATGTCTATAAACGGGACTGCCAGTGTGAATTAGTGTTGAAATTAAGTATGAACGTCTCTTACTGCTTTATCCAAGGTGACAGTGATGTATGAAAGACAGATATGGTGTGCACTCTTGAACTCAGGAAAAATATGAGATACGTGTTTCTTTTCCTACAGTATGATGTAAGTACATGCTGCGGAAAATGGACATTTGAGCTAAATCCCAAGCACATTAATTGAGAAAAGTAGCCCAATTTAACAAATCACACACAAAGAATGTAGTTTATGTAATTAAAATGAACAGAAATGAAATTTCCTTATTCAGAAAGAGTACATCCCTACCTTCACCATTACAAAAATTAGAATTAGGTGCCCCAGAACACGTCAAAATGATTCAACTCGGGAGGGTCCAGCCTTCCATAAAAATTAGAAACTCAGTCTGGCTTGGGTTTAACCAAGTGGGTGTGAGGTAAGATCAAAAGACATACCCAAGGCCTAAGAAGAAAGATTTTCATTGCCCATGTGTATGGGGAGTGGGGTTACATAGCAATTTCCAAGCAATTCAACATACATAATTTGACTGTACAATGGATCATCTACAAACTGAGAAAATCCCAGACCACTGGCCATCTACATAAAACAGGTCATTACACCAAATTCATGCCAGAGAAGAAATGCAGAATTATGGAATGGCCGAGTCAAAGCCCAGATCTTAATCCTATCAAAATGGAGAGGAGGAACTTGATGGTGTACTTAGTTTTGAACATGAATGTAGCCCATCCTGACTGGTAAGGCATACCGAATTATAGCTTTGTCTTCAGTATCAGATTTATTTTTGGACATACAGCACCCACCAAAAACTTTGGACACACCTACAGTATATGTGGGAGTTCCCGTATATGCTGAGCATTTCTTGGCTGCTTTTCCTTCACTCTGCGGTCCAGCTCAGCCCAAACCATCTCAAATGGGTTGTGGTCGGGTGATTTTTGGCCAGGTCATCTAATGCAGCACCATCACTTTCCTACTGGGACAAAAAGCCCTTAAACAGTCTAGAGGTGTGTTTCTAGAGGTGTGTTGTGTGTCATTGTCCTGATGAAAAACAAATGATAGTCCCACTAAGCGCAAAATAGAGGCAATTGTGTATCGTTGCAGAATTCTGTGGTAGCCCTGCCGGTTGAGTGTGCCTTGAATTCTAAATAAATCAACTGGGCAGTTACTTTAAAGCCTCCATGCAGTCTTTGCCAATATATACATTATATATCATATGATAATAAATCATTGTGTGTTTATTGAAGAAAAATAACCTCATATTGTATATATCTGATATCATTTATTTCCCTGGAGTCTCCTTGGCCCTTTAAAGTCTCTGTCTGATGGTGTGGGAGTTAGGAAACAAAGATATTTACACACAACACCATAATGGGCTGCAAGGATTTTATTAAGATCTTCATTAGCTATTGCCAAATGCAACAGATATACTCTTCCTGGGGTCCCCAGAAAACATAAAACACTACATAATACAAAACCTGAATATAGAAGTATAACACAAGACAAAAGATAATCTAAATAAAAATTAGAGTGTAACAAAAACAAGAAATATAGTAAATATAGTAAATATAGAACTGCCCATTACATTCATGTCTAACATTCGATTTATCCTTGAGCATACATGTTTAATGACAAGTTGCAACAGGTAGACAACCCCAGCACTGAAGCCAAGTAATTATCTACCTGGCTTTCCCTGAGCAGGATTATACATCCTAATCTCACATGTTTGGTAAACCTATTACAAAATAGATTTCACAAAGCAGTGAATCACACAATCTTCCCATGTATTTGATGAGTCTTGCAATCTATTGCTTTACTGAGACAATTAAGGGTATCGCTTTATACATTTGAACAGGGTGTCTGTACCTTGACCTTGTTGCAGTTTACTGCCTAAAAGGGTCTTTGATAGGATTTTACTATTAGACTTGTTCATTAAATAATCAGGGTCGCTTCGAACCTGTGTTCTGTATTTTCCACCTTTAACATCTGTTAACAATAGTCTACATAGTCTGATTTTGGATTCTATTCCATGCAAACCTAGTAACAAGTTGGCCTATCTGACATTTGTTTAAGTCAAATAAATCGAGCTGTGAGATGTTGCTTTATTCTATTTCTTCAAGATGCACTCTAGGATATTTTGCCACTAGTTATAAAAGTGGCGTTGTTGAGCCAGTATGGGTGTCGAACAATTGTGCTGTCGTGTGCATGTCAATGTGTCATATGTCATCAAATCCACTCGTGTTCAAACTTGAAATGTCATGGCAAACTGAGGTATGATATTTATTCTACTGAATGATAATGCACATATAAACA
The DNA here is from genome assembly GCA_016801175.1 of Esox masquinongy. Lineage (NCBI taxonomy): Eukaryota > Metazoa > Chordata > Actinopteri > Esociformes > Esocidae > Esox > Esox masquinongy. Next base: position 7,484 of record JACXGI010000176.1, on the reverse strand, counting down.
ACAAATTATACTTCAAGCCCAAAATGGGAAGTTTTAAAAAGAGGTTAAGTTTGTTATTTACATAAGTCCCAAACTGCATCTTTAAACAATCCTTTCTAATGACTTATGTGATTTGCAACAGTAAGGCGTTCCATGCAATCATATGGCTCAATATAGCCCTGTGTTGCTTTGCATCATTACGGCTGGCTCAGGGATTTGACTTGGGGACTGAGAAAGACCCCAACTAACATGTATTTTTTGGAATGTATTAATATTCCTTACAAACACAAGTAGTACTTTTAATTTCTCTAAAAAGATAACCAGCGATGTATGCATGTTGTTGATATTGGGTCTTTGATTACAGCGCATGCATGCCATGTTTGTCAAGAGAAGTTTTATTTTAAGTGTCCCTTATTTTACAAAGTAAGTTGACTGAGAACACATTCTCATGTACAGGAATGACCAGGGGAGAAAGTAGGTTTAACTGCCTTACTCAGGGAAAGAACAAATAAATGTTTCTGCCTTGCTGGCTCAGGGATTCGATCTAATAAACTTTTGGTAACTGGTCAGATGCTCCAACCACTAGTCTACAGCTAGGCAATAGGTTACCTTCCACCCGGTGTTAGCAATGCTGAGCATGAGGTCTAGGGTGGTTCAACAGTGCTGCAAAATAGGATTGAGTCCAGCGCTCAGATAGATCACACTTCTTTGTCTTCCTTCACTGTCTCTGTCCATTATAGCTTGTAAATGACAGAAAATATATATTTTAAGAATTGATTACAAAAGAATGCTGAGCATCTCTTTATTATAGGTACACTTCTCCCCAACATTCCAGACATGGAATCAAAATACATAACATGTCTACAGCCAATCCCCTGACCCAGATGAACGGTAATTCTTCTATTACAAACTGGGCGCTCAAAATATTGAATGCTGATTGGCTGATAGCTGAGGTGCACACATTATCCTATGGGAATGACATCACAGTACTTTTTACTGCTGTGACTGAGTAAGAAAACCTGTCTGTAATAGCCACAATGCATCTGGGACTTGCAGTGTGTTGTGCCTAAAAACAACTCTTAGCTGTGGTAGAGTGGCAATAGACCACAACCTCTCACACATTATGGGTTAAGTAGTCAGTTTAGATTGAGGTAATCTTTTTGGCCAAAAAGTTATTTCCCATCTGAATAGGCTGAAATTCCAGAATTGTTTTTTATAAAGCTCTTACACAAAAAGGGGGTAACTAATTTTTACAAATCCAGTAATTTTGATAATCAAACAAGCAGAATAAAAGTATGTTTTGCAACTACCCGTTTAAATAAAACAGGTGATAAACGAGGTTCTAGGGGTGCTGGAGCGGGTCTAAACCAATTAGGTTCATGGCATCATCAATAAAATGACGAATTTCCACCTATTACTTTGTTTGCTGTTTGGATTTGATGAAGGGAATACAACTAGGCTGACCAGAGTGGCTATGTTTTACTGAAACAGAAGTGAATGCATTCATCTTGGAATCAGACTACCTCCTGTATGAGAGCCGGGTGTCCCACTCTTGCCACCAGCAAAGGAGTCTCAAAAAAATTGTCCTAGGTTATACATGTATTGTAGACATATTGAAAGTTACTCTGTAAATTAACATGCAAAGTCGATGGCATGACAACAGCTTCGCAGGGCATGTCTCTGTCACTGGTTTTGCATGTGATGCGCCATTCTAGCTTAGTTGAATTCCCTCCTGATGAACAAGAACAAACATTCAACATTTCTTTCTCTGATTTATTAGAGACTTTTTTGGTTCTTTTGTAAAAAAAAAAGCAAATTTGTCATACAGATACATTCACTTGTCACAGTATAATGTGTTTCTTGTCTTTTTAAGTGCCAAACAGTTCCAAACCGTTTAACGTGTTATGAGTAGAACCTTTTCAGAAATCATATAGATGATGTCTTGTAACTTTTTAGTGGAGTCATATTCTTTCTATACATGAAAACAGAAAAAGGTATTTAAGGATAAATAAATTTGCCTAGATAAAAAACTGAAACAAGATAAACAGTACTAGCATGCATGCACAACATTTGTCAATAAGCTTCCAAGACTTTGAATGAGGAGAATGGCTTGACAAAGTGGTAGTCGAGATTCCCACAGTGAGGGCACTGCTGCACGTTGCTGTACTCTGAGAAGTACTGCATTCCCACCCTGACATCTACGACTGGCTTGCCACAGTGTTTGCAGTTCAGACGGGCCTAGAAGCACAAAAAGAGGAAATGGCTAAATCGCTAGCAGTTGACTTTGCAATCCATACAAACAGATAGGAAGAGATCAAGCCACAATACAAAACCAGTATTAGTTATTTACATTGGCCAGGATAGTTACTGTCAGTGTGCCCGTGACAATGCACAGGCTGACCCAAAGTTGAATCACTATTTATGAGAAGATAATAATGTATGAATGGGTAATAGTCTATTTACCTGACAACATGGTGTGGCGGCCAGTATATCGTAGGTGTACATCGTCCCCAACTGGTGCCAGCTCCCATCCCACCTGGACTTGCACTTGATACAGACGATTTTGTGGACTCCCTCCAGACAGTCGACACAGATTGCATACAGGTGCATCAGCCTCCCTTTATAAGAGAGACAACAGTGTTGTTTAACAGAATCCACAATACGTCCTACAGCATGAAAGTAAACGCATGAAAGGGATCTTGTTGAAATGGATATGAATCACGCATATCAAAGCCTGAAGATCACATCAACAATCCACTGTTTTAATTAATATCCATGTAATTAATACAAAAAAGCTGCCTGTGGAAAACCGGTTTGACTTCATGGATATGGATGACACGCTTGATTACATTTGTGTGGCATAATCAGGGAATTTAATTCTCAGTGAAAGTCATTATTTTATCTCGCCACTGCGAGGTTTATGGTGGGACCGTATCTCAAGTACACACAAAAGATAATACCCTCCGCAGACCAGAGTAAATATTTATGGAAATTCACAAACAAACGTATTATTCTAAGCTTGTCTGTCCCACCCCACTACACACCCTTTGAAACTATAAAGCAATTCTACACTAAGAGAGCGACAATCAGACTACATTATTCACAATAAATGTATTTAAATCTCAAATCAACGATTGTTTAAAAAAAAAATTCTCTGAGATGAGACTGATTCTTCACATGAATTGTATTTAAATCCAAAACAAATGATTACAAAGTTAAAAACTTTTAACACATGCGAGTATATGCACTAATAACTACTTTAAATTGTTTCCACTGAACATTTTACTGAAGAGATGCACATATCCTTACAGAATTACAGCACAAACCATCCTTCTGTTACTAAACGGTGCATCTACACTGTCTTCAATTAACAATGTTTTCTTCAAAAATGAAAAAGTACTTGAGTGGTGTGGTTTGTTGAAAATTGTAGTAATTGTTTTTTGTTTGACATACAGTATTCAGATCACTGTACTTTCTGCAAATGTTGTTGTATTATAGACTTAATTTATGATTAATCAAATAAAACAAATGTTTCCATCAATCTACCACAATACCCCATTATGGCATTATTGGACATGCCAGTTTATTGAAAACAAAAATTGAAATATCCCACACATTTTAAGTATTCAGACTCTAAGCCCATTGTTTATCTAGGGGGAGACCTGAAGATCGCAGTTTACAGATGCTTTGGATCCAATTTGACAGAGCTTCAGAGGATCTACAAGGAAGAATGTGAGAAACTGCCCAAATCTAGGTGTGCTAAGCTGGTATAGCATACCCAAGAAGACTTGAGGCTATGATCACTGCCAAAGGCCCTTCTATAAAGTACTGAATAAAGCATCTGAATACTATTACAAGATACTTCAGATATGACTTATCTAACAAATTGAACATTTTCCCAAAACATATTTTTGCATTGTTAGAATGGGGCATTGTGTGTAGACTGAGAAATGAAATCATCAATTATAAATTTACTCTATAATACAAGAAAATATGGAGAAAGCGAAGGGTTCTGAACACTTTCCAAATGCACCGCACATTTCAAAGTAAAACATCTAAGTTCACAAGTTTCACTCTGTAACTACGTTAAAACATGCAAAATCTGAAAACAGCTGTGGTCCAAATAATAACAGCCACATATTGTTGCCCCTGAGACCTTATCAGCTGTCAGGATTAAGGCTGCAATTTTTAGTGTACACATTTGTTGCAGATTAGCAGACGGCTCAACTAATCATTTTATATGTTGTAGTTATAGGTTTCCTGAGATTTTTTGCGGGAAAATTGGTCCACAAAATATCAAACAAGAACGATAACATTTTGGCTTGCAAAATTTTCGTATGTCCCCTTGTTTTAATAACTCAATTGTTTAAAATTCAGTTTGAGATCGACACTGCTCCAACAACCTACCTTGCAGGTGGCACGGCACATCGTACTCTATCTCATCGTGCCTGGAGGGGCTCAAGAATAGTGTCCCATCCACCAGGGGGAACTGCTCAAAGACAGGCAAAGTGCGGTGGCACAGGGCACAGTTGACCACATTCCTGTGGCTGGCACTCAGAGCTGACAGGATGAACCTTCTCAGGTCCTCACCCTGGCCTGCCTGGGCGTCATCTTCCATACGGACATGGTAGGTGTTAAGCTTGTGTCTGGGGATGTGAGTGAGCAGCTCTGTGAGGTCAAGCCTTCGGAGGAATTGTACTGGGTTGTCCCCTGGGGTCAGTCTAGGCAAGGGCAAGATAGTGTGATCCAGGTGGCCTCCACGACCCAGCATACCGCTAGCCAGCATGTGCTTCCGGTGGGTCTCCATGTGCACTGCGTTCTTCAGGAACTCCCCTAGGTGCCGGGAGCTGCGGGGCCCAGCAAAGGCTGGCGGGGAGAAGAAGGAGAACCCTGATGGTGGTGACTGGCCCGGGGAGTCACAGGGTGAGCGTGGGCCTAGGCTGCTTCCACAAAACAGGCCTCCATGGCCCCTCTCTTGAGAGTTCTGCCGATCTACTGACAGTCGGCGAGGCGGCTCCTGACTGGAGGCTCTGTGAACCAGCTTGCCACCCCCAGGCAGCTTGCCCTTCTTGGGGTCCTCGGGAGAATCCAGCCCGCCTCCGCATGCACCGGCTGGGCTGCTCAGCTTCCCCATTCCCTTCTCCAGAGGCATCTTCTTCTTCACCTCCGTCATGCGCTTTACCTGGTACCAGTCCGTGTCTTTCTTAAGGTGGCCCTGGCCGCAGCGGCAGGAGCAGAAGCGGAAAGCCAGGTCGTATCCCTTTTTAGTCCACATGTTCTGTCGGCACTGCTTTTCATTCCAGCTCCGGGCCCTTCCAATGCAGTTGAACTGGACGAGGATGCTGCTCTCCCACTCGTAGAAGCACTGCAGGTGCATCCAGTTTCCATAGGGGCAGCTGTCGCTGTTGCACACCACACGCTGATAATCATCCTTCTCCAGGTTAATGTCCCTGGCCAGACTGCACACGTGTGGCGTGGCACAAGGGGCCTCTGCAAGACACAAAACAAGCGTTATTATACTCTTCAAAAGTCTTTGTACCGTACAAAGCATGACTAGAGAATAAAAACATGAGGTGCTGATTGGACGTGTGTTGCGATTCTGTATTACTCCTTGAAAGTAACCCATAAACCACCGAAGTTTAAGGGTTTGACTTTTGACCTTGCGGTGAAACACTTGCTAATAGCTGAAAGGTAACAAAAAGGCATGTTTTCTAAACTGACTTAGTGATGATGGTAAATTTTGTACTTGTGTAAACATCGCCATAATGCTCAAGTAGTCCACTGTTGTAGATCAAAACAGGCGGGGTAGGAAAACGTTACAAAATATTAAGCAAAGTATGGTTATTCCAACCAAATATTTAAAAAGTGAAGTTTTAGTCAAATATTTTGACGCCACAGGAATATAACGGTGCTTCTCTGAGTAAACACCTTCCACTAGTAAGAACTGCTGTCTAGAGCAATGTCGATAGAAAATGTGCATGCTGCGGCCCAGGGAGGTCCAGCACTACGCATCTGCTTCTGGTGAACATGTGCTGTGGCAGCATGGGTTGGAATCCAGACCGCTGTTCTTTCAGCAAAAACTCACACCTCTATCCGTCTTTCCAGACAAATAAATGATATCTTTTATGAAGTCCATGTCAGCAACAACCGGATAAACATTTATCTTTACAGAAGGGGACCACATAAGCACTGCCCAGAAAAGGGACAGCATGTCCAACGTGAAAGGGATATATGTATCAGGAGAAATACAGCTGTTGTTGTTTTGATGATCTGAAAATATTGGTTACGAAACTGTATGTCTGGTGCTGCAGAACAAGAGACAGATGTGAGAAAACAAGCTTTGGAGAGATAAGTGCTCAAAACAGGTTACAAACTGAAAAATACAGGAGATTTGCCACAGGCACATTAGCCTTTATTAGTGATTCTCTACAGATTTTTCCGCTCTCCTTTACAGAGAACATATACATTTAAATTAAACAACAAAATAAACGTTGACATGTTGGCTCCTGATCACAGAGGTAAACTGTGGCAGAGAGACTACAGTAGGAAGACCACTGTACACAGCATGCTCTGGCATTGCACAAAAGAAGAGCCCTTAGCGGGTTTTAACCTGTCGCTGTACATACAGTTCACATGAAAGTTGTTGTCATCGGGTAGAATCAAAGGGGCGCACTCAGAGTGCCTTTGCACAGTGATTGGGTGGACGGTTATGACTGACCGTGTCTCTTTGACCAAGAGCCGCCTGAACAGAAATGGGCATGTATGGACGGCTGATTGACAGACCACTTTTGGCAACACGGTCATTTTCACACAGGCTTGCCAAGCAGACCGCCTTCACAAGGGATACTTGGGAAATCTCCCTGTCAGTGCAATTCAAGATACTTGTATAGATTTAAGGGAGTATAAGAAAATAATGTTGGAGTATTAGGCTAATTTAAAACCGGACTCATTAGTTAAAGTTGAACATTGGTTCTCTGCCATGCGAGGCGATAGAAATAATATAAAAATCCTGAATTGTTCCTTTCCCCATGCTGGACATCTGTCCCAGAGAGACTGTCAGTTAAACAGCTGCACTATATTGCACCAAAAACTCAGCTCTCTGCATCTAGATTAGACAAATATACCGGAAGTAAATCTTTAAATGTGTACATCAAATGTAAATTCATGTTTATTTACCCGCTGCTCATATCCCATTATGGTATATGCTCACTACCCGCTGTATATAACTGCATGTCAAGTTAGCAAATATTTTGTGTTATATCTGTCACTATACAGGTGCTGGTCATATAATTAGAATATCATCAAGAAGTTGATTTATTTCAGTAATTCCATTCAAAAAGTGAAACTTGGATATTATATTCATTCATTACACACAGACTGATATATTTCAAATGTTTATTTCATTTAATTGTGATGATTAAAACTGACAACTAATGAAAATCCCAAATTCAGTATCTCCGAAAATTAGAATATTACTTAAGACCAATACAAAAAAAGGATTTTTA
>JACXGI010000175.1:144593-176979 GCA_016801175.1 Esox masquinongy | reverse complement strand
TCCCTCTCCCTTCGAGTGACAGAGGGTTCCATCCCCCTCTCCCTCCTCCTGACAAAGGGTTCCTCCTTCTCCCTCTTCCTGACAGAGGGTTCCTCCCCCTCTCCCTCCTCCTGACGGAGGGTTCCTCCCCCTCTCCCTCCTCCTGACAGAGGGTTCTCCCCCTCTCCCTCCTCCTGACAGAGGGTTCCTCCCTCTCCCTCCTACTGACAGAGGGTTCTCCCCTCTCCTTGACACACAATCACAAGGCTCCCTGTTGACTCTGGCCCCACTCATTAAAGTAAACACACTGATGATTTTATGGCTGATGCAAACATGACTACAGTAACTGCTCACTGATAACCCTGTCTGGCCCCAAATTCACATCCATCACACCCGCATGGCTGGGCTGACGGCATGGCCTTTCCTAAGAAAGACGTGACTCAGAAAAAGAAAGATGTCTGGGCACTGTTGCAAGTGAGTTAATTACAGATTTGGGTTAAATAAAGGCCAAATTAGTATTATACATGTAAGTCACAACAAAGGCACAGATATGGGCATTTACCAATGAAAGGTAGTGAGGCTAGAGTCATCACAGTCTGCAGTACAAAGCAGATCCTGACCTTGTTGCTGTCAAGGTGACACCAAGATCATAATGATTATTATTCCGTTTCCCTCCTAAATCCACGTGGTGACTATGGCCTCGACCCAGCGTAGCAGCTTCCCGTCGGGTTTGGCAGAGACGAGACATCCTCCAGTGACCATCGTGCCAAGGCCTTCTGCTTCTTATCATAGGGCTCGTTTTCGCCCGAACCTACGCACCTGAAAGAGTGACCATTCTCCACTCAACCGCTGAGCCTCAGCTTGCAGCCATATGATTCGCCACAAGGAGCCAGTAGAGCGTGATGAGTAAACCCTGTCCGACGTCCTAACCACCAGCACCAGATGCTGACGAGCCAATTCGCACCGCTCTCTGCAGGAACCCCAGGCGCTGTATAAAGACTATGTCCAATCCATTACATAAAGCTGACTCACTGACATGCAATTACCACTGATAAATAACCAGAGTTAACAGCTAAGGGCCATGTCATTGAAATTTGGCTTGAAAATTAACAGGAAAAAAAGTTTGACCTTCACTGAAACAATTAATAACATGGGCAACCATCGTCTCAGTCATCCTTGGTTATTCTTGTAAGCAGAACCAGTACCAATGTGAAATTCATCTGAATAAAGGTGACACCTTGAGGCATGGAGTAGAAACGATCAAAAACAAAGAACAGTAGCTCCAAAGCACACGCTTTGACCAAATCCCTTCATAAATCTATATACAGCTTCAGGTGAACCTCACAGCCTTCACTCCTCACAAATCCTGCGTACTGCAGGGGAGATCATACACATAGACATCAGTGCTCCAAGAATGAGTTCCACTGCATATTCCTTGACACCTCTTCCATGTGTGACAGGTCTCAAGCTTCTGAGGGCACGCAGCTTAAGAGCTTCGCCATATCCCTTAACCTGCACAGCTTCTGGCCTGGAATCCTTGGGATCCTGAAGGTTCTGATGGACCCAGACCCCCAACTAATTACCTTGTGTGTTTCAGAGACCCCGGGAAGACTGGACACAGTGGACACAAACACAGAGGTTCCTTTAAATAACTTATGACCCAGTAAACTGAATATATTCTAACTGTCCAATTATTTATAAACATCTACTAGAACAATTTGACACCATAATTCAAGTATATATTTTTCATACTTACATTTACGTCATTTTGCAGACACTCTTAGACTGAGCAACATACAGTAGTTAACAGTAGTTAGCAGTAGTTATATATTTAAATGTCTCTGTCTGCTGTGTTTCTTATATTTAAAACAATTAAGCAACAATTTACATTCATAATTGTTTATTATTTAGCTTCTAACAAAACATATTTGAAACAATTAATGCGCTAAAAATGGAGACAGGGCCTGATATGACACCAAGCTGTCACCCCAGGGAAACACACAGCCCCAAACACGTGAATTATTTAAAGACTTGGTCACCCGTCCATAAAGGCCATTAAACCTGAACTGATTTGCATTTATATTGCACCAGCCAACAGAAAGAAAATGAAACAAAATAATCAATGAATAGGTCTCTATCAAAGCTCTTGACAGAAGAAAACAAATCAAGTGCATTAACTCTTAGCGTTCACTAGACAATGGGATTCCCATAATGAAATGAATCACCAGAGATCTCCTGGGTTATCTCATCTCACCAGAGCACCGGGTTCTCAAAACACTGAATAGGATATAGACACATGCAAGCCTGCACACACAGGTACTGTGCCGACAAAACATCAGATTAGATCAAAATCTTCTCCGGAGCCCTCTTAGTGTTTGGAGGGAATTGAATGTGCCGTGGTGGCCTGTGGTGTTTTTATTGTTTGGTCACCAAAAACCTCAGTGACAAACATCCCCCGACATCTTGTGCCAAACTCTTAAAAGGTGTGAAACTCTTAAAAGGTGTGACGTGGTTGCACTGTTATTCTAGAATATTGCATTAATCAGAATTCCAATTAACAGCACGCTGTGAGGGCAGGTTACTGGCATCTTTAAGGATTCAGGAGATAAAGTGACCATGGCTTATCCTACTGTGTAGGCAGTCCAGGATAAATGATTTGTCTATAATATCAGTGCAACCATTAGCTAACCAGAGTAAAATAGCATGAATAATAGTATGACTAAGGACACTTTGTTATTTTCGGCGATGACTTGCAGATGTTATTACCACAGCATGGCTGGGGACAGCCCACCGAAAGACAGCCTGGCCACGGCAGAACCAACACAGGCCACAGTTACAGGCTCTGCTAGCCAAACACTGCACTGATTGAGAGTCCAATGCAATCAGAAGCACAGAAGTAAAATCCAAATAACTTCTAATCATCGCCACCACGTGTGTTTGGATGAAATGTCCTCACCAACACGTCGGCGAGATCAGTGCACAAAAACAAAACAAAAGACATAAGCTTTCATGCCGTGCCTCAGGGACAATATCATTAATCGCTCCTCAAAGCCAGTTTATTCGTCTTTGACTGAACGGAGCTCCAAGAGAACGACTGTACAGGCTGTTCCCATTACCTGAGAGCGATGAAAGACCCTAACACGCCCACAGTCTCTCTGCCTTGGCCATGTGAACTGAGTCACCAGTGTAGGATAAAAATGCTACAGAGCAATAGAGATGCAGCCATTCATACATACATGAAGTGTCACGGAGGCAGAACACAGGCGGTGAGTCATGTTTCGACTCCTACCTGAAGCCTGCTGGGGTTTCAATGCAATTACGCCTTCAATGCCAAACAGCCAGCACCAGCCAATAGACAGCATTCATAAAGACAGGCTCCCGGAGCGGATTCACCCTCCCTATTCGCTGGGGTGAAACGTGCCTGGAACACCCATAACAGACAGAGGAAACAGCAGCTGAAGATGTTACTTTAATCTCGTGTAACTCTGCCGATGACTGATAAAATCTGTGATTTTCACTGACTGTCTAATCTTATTTTGAATGTAATTGGAGCTCACACGTGGCTTCAATACGATAGGTTCCAATGACAACACAACATCCTCTCAGACCGGTTTGTCCAACACAGGTCAGGATCTGCTTTGTACTGCAGACTGTGATGACTCTAGCCTCACTACCTTTCAGGGGTAAATGCCCATATCTGTATTTATCCTTAATTTTTACTCAGTCTGAACCAAGTTTTTTTCCCCTGGTCTTAGTGAAAATTCAAGCAGCCCTACAAATAATCTCTGGACAGAAAGACAAGGGACGGAGAGTTGTTGAAAGGCAAAATGGATTGATCCTGGTATTATGCACCCATTAGCATGAAGTCAATATCTTTTTAAAGCAGGAGCTAAATCAGCGCATCCTGATTGACTTTACTTCACACAAAATAGAGTGTGGGGAGTTTATTGACATTCTTAAGTGGAGTTGCTTGTTGAGACATCACAGCTTAATAGAGCACTTTAATTATACATATTTATACGCTGACTCGAAAAAAAATCAAACTTACTCAATTTGAAAACAGACATTGGGGTTCTTTGATAACAAACATTTCTCCCACCAGCCAGTGAGCCTATGCAAACTCTGCTCCAGATTTCTGACTTCAGTACTTCTGCACCTATTTTTCACAGAATAATGTATTAGACGGAAGCAGCAGAGCTTGCTAAAAAACCTTTGTAGCCAACAATATATACCTTTATTTTCCCTTAAGTATTAAATGACTGCCACGGTGATGCGTTGATCACCTATTCCATTTAAAGCCTTTGTTTAATTAAATGAAATGTCATCACACTTGTCAACCTTGAAAGTTGCAATTCACAAAATCTCTATGAGATATATGAGGTGAGTTACTAGAATAAATTAAAACAAACTACAGTGATGCATACAATTACCGTTTAAATGACGGCCACGACATTCGTGGCTTTTTCAGCCCAGGACGTTGCTTCTCCATAGTTCTGTTGCGACTCAAGTAAGGCTCGGTATCTGAATGAAAACGCTGCTTGATACGGATGTGAGTTCTTGGTTGTCTCCACAAGTGTTTGGGTGCCTTGGCGGAACCAGCACCTTCTCTACTTAGACCTGTGCACTCCATTTTCTCCGTTGATCCCTCCAACGTCAGAAAGCTACCTCTTCGATGAAACTATGTGCGCGATCGTCAGTGGCACCGTACTGTACGCTGTCCGTCAGCAAAGGTGCTGAAAAGGGGTAACGCTTGTAAGAGTCAGGCAAAAAAGTTATTCTGCGTTGATATCGACCCAACCCCAGAGTATAACATAGCCACAAACCAATGTTATTAACGCTTAAAATGTCATAACCAAGTATTCATTTGACCATCTCTTCTAATGCTGACTTTCATCTAGAGAGATTTATCTGTCCGCAAACATGTTTGTTAATCCTCGCAATGTAGGCTCAAATGTGATAATAACAAGGCAGATAAGGAAACTAGTGTTAATTTATGAAATATGTTGTAATAAAGAAAGCATCGCGGAGAAAGGGCAGCATATCGAAAGGTGAACACACCACGCGTTTGTGGAGGTCCCACGGGCGCGCGGTTTATAAAGCAGTCCACCACCCGTCGGTGCAGAAAGAGACCACGTCACCAAGTGAGCAACATTGATTGGGAATTCAGAAAATGACGAATGCGTTTTACAATTTGTGTTGGTCTGAATCGTGAGAAAAAAATAGAGATCCCGGGATCAGCAATCTGAAAATTACGTCTATATTTTGTTAATTCCAAAGTTGCTAGAAATTATATAGGCCTACAACAAGTCAACGACGGTATGCAAAAACTAATAATCAATAATAATCATACCAATTATTTCAAATGGAATGGCGTTTCTTTCATAGGAAAGAAAATTAGTCTAATTATCAAGAAAGAGCTTTTGAACTTCAATTCCCCCTCCTAGATCGCGAGAATACAAAATGCACTTAGTATGTTTTCTTTCATTAAATTCATATTGGACTAAAAGGATATAAACGTTGTTTCGTCGTATCAAACAATCAGTGTATTGCTGCCTACAGTTTAAATGGACCATATGCACAATTTTATTTATGCTACTAGCAAAAATACAAGCATAAATGACCAGAATACATCAAATATGTTTTTCGACAGAATTGCTCAGCGTGCGATATTCCCCATTAAAACTTTTTCCTCGGTCCGTCTATGAATTTGCATTGACATGTAGTCTTATAGTGGCTTTAGACGCTCGCAGAACTAGCCCTCAGCCTAATCCCCCTGGATTATCCAATAATATCCTGGTTTCGTTCAATTAGGTAAGGAGGAGAAAGGTCGTGTTATTGTTTAAATTCAGTCTTGTAAATATTTGTAGCAGAATTTTACACATCGCCTTTTAAAGCAGCCTTCCAAAAACATACAATTTCATAGTGCTAGAAATTCGAAAGGCAATTCACTACCCACAGCCCTGAAATCCACAGTTCCTCCCTCTTAATGTGTATACCCTTTTCCTGGCTTTGCCAACATCATGGGCTCTGAGGGGAATTGACAGAGAGAGAAAGCAGGAGCAACAGCGAGAGAGCGATAGAGATAGAGATAGAGAGAGAGAGAGAGAGAGAGAGAGAGAGCGATAGAGACAGAGAGAGAGAGAGAGAGCAATAGAGAGAGAGAGAGAACGATAGAGATAGAGAACGATAGAGAGATATAGAGAGGTGATCCAACTACAAGAGAGAAAGGAGGACGAAAAAAGAAAAATAAAGGAGCTAAAAGGAGGAGGCAAAGAAAAGGGAAAGATGAATGATAGACACACAGCAGACAGACAGAGATATTCAAGACTCTCCCCCTCCCCCATCAATTCACTGACCTCTCTCACTTGCCTCTTCCCATCATTGCGGAAATCACACATTATTTCAGAAGAGAGAAGAGTCATTAACTCATGTTACACGGCAACAACAAACAACCACAACAACAAAAGCCTGCCACACAGAAACCTGCATCTTTTCCTGTCTTGGGCTGTGGAGAAGCACACTGCAGAGCAGTAACCTTAAACAGATACAATGTTCAGAGGGGATAGGCAACATAGAGTGCTGGGCTGCGACAAGATGTGTGGACACACAGACACAAACTAGGTGACCTTCAGTAACTTGAGGCAGGTAGAGAGACAGACATAGCAGGCTTTTCTTAACCCCCTCTAGGCTTAAAGAGATATTGGATTCATGGACATTCAGCTCAGCCAAGAATAATGTGGATGAGTATGTACTAAGAAAAGTAAAGGGAGGGCTTTCATGTAGGGAAGACACCATGAGAGTGACTGCAGAAACAAAGCCATCTGCAGGAACACTAATTCAGCACTGGTCCACAGAATATTTCCACACAGTATTCATGCTTTAGGTGGGATTCTGAGGTTGTTGAATCTTAGACAGTTGCAGACAAAAATATTCACACCCATGCTCTTGATTTCAATATCTCCCAATTGCATCTGAAATAAGTTGGAAGCAGACAAAAAAAATGTGATCACAGGTGCTGTCATAACTACACGGAATCAAGAAGAAAAAAAAAGTTTCAAAACCGAAATTATAGCCAAAACAAAACGGCCTTGACAAAATTATTGACATTCTTCACGAGAATTTGAAATAATTTGGTTAGAGGAAGGTGATAATTGCTCACTTGTTAATCTCACTGGTGGTGCAGTGCAGGTGCCTACAGGGTATATCTTGCTACTTAACAGGGTTTGAGAACAAAAAAATAATTCTTCCTCTATCAATATAAAGATAGTGAAGACCAAAGAACTGTCTGAGCATGTCAGAAACCAAATACTCTTCAAACAAAGTCTCCCAAGGTTACAAGTCCGCCTCCTTTGAAATTCCTGATAGAATAGTTTGCTGTATTGAGAAGTTTGCGGCGCATGGAACTGTGGCCAATCGACCACGACGACCTGGACACAAGAAGATACACACACTCGGATGTGGTCAAAAGCTGGTTTAAACAGAAAACCAATAAAGATTTATAAGAAGATCCGAAGATGTTTCAGCCCATCATATCTGCCCCAAACTAAAACAAGAAGGTCAAGAAGGAAGTCCCACGGGCCTCCTTCTTGACCTTGTCAAGAAGGCCATGAAGCCCCACTGCTGAGAGAGGCACAAGAAACACTTCTTGAACTTTGCAAAGACCCACCTAAACAAGCTTTAATCCTTCTGGGGAAACGTCCGGTGGCCCGATGGAACAGAGTTCAAACCCTCTGGCAAAGGAGATTGGCGCTTGTTTACAGACAACCGCATAAAGCGTTCAAAGAAATGAACGCCCAACCTGCAGTCAAATGAAGGGCATGAGCACTACGGGTTGCTTGGCCGACTTTGGCACTGGGGCCATGGAACATGTGAAAAGCATCATGAAATCAGCTGAAGGCATTTCGGAAATCAGTGTTCACAACCTAGTGTCCAGACACTGAGACGTCATCATATATTGTGGCTCTTCTAGCAGGAATATAACCCCAAGCATGCATCCAAAAGCACCCAGGAATGGCTAATGAAGAATCAGCGGACTCTATTGAAGTGGTCAGCAATGACTCCGGAGTCAGACTCCTGAGCTTGTTCCCATAAAAATTAGAGCTGAGCAGCTCGGCGAAGGGATCTCTGAAACATTGCAAAACATGAGCAGTTTGCAGCTGAAGAGTGGTCCAAGTAGAGAAGTGCAGGAACTTTATAGATTGTTGAAAGAAACTTTTAAAAGCAATTCCCAAGTTTGTGCTAGCAAATATTAGGTCTTGGTTACCATTAATTTAATCTAAGCCGTTTATTTTAATTTTCTGAAATAAAATTCTAAATTCACAAAGGTTTTGAGTCAAATTCATTCACATCATCAGAAATTATAATTTGAAGAAACTAATGCATTAATTCTTATTCTACTTAATCTTGATGCAATGGCTAATTATAAAAATCAAGGGTTAGCAAAATATGTTTGGCTGTAACTGTATCCCCCCCAGCAGTGGTGTCTTCGATTACCAATGCAGGAACTTCTCAAAAGTTTTTTAAATCAATTATGGTTGAGGTACAAAAACACTGCAGGGCTGCTTTGCAACTTTTACTATTGGTGGCCTTGAATGTGTGTAAGACATCATGAAATCAGCACTTTTGTTTTGGAGTGCAATGTACTACCAAGTGTCCAAACACTGTGTCTCTGTTGATGGTTGTTGGTCTTCCAGCAGAACAACAACCCAAACATATAAAAAGCACCCTGGAATGGTATAAAAGAACGACTGGAATATTCTGGAATGCCCAGTGAGTCAAAATCTGAATCCCATCCAAAACACAAGGCAAAAGCTTAAAAGGCGGTTGGTATGACCCTTCAAACATTGAAGAATTTCAGCAGTTTGTTCCTGAAAAGTGGGCCAAATTGCCAATTGAAAGGCTCACGAAGCAGGCTCACCGATGTCCATGGTAAGAATTTGTTGGCAGTTACCTTTGCAAAGGACTGGGCAGCCAAGTAATAGCTCGCAGGTGTCTATCATTCTCTATGTCATTGGTCCCCATTTTCTAAATTGAAATTGTACACTTATGTAAAAAAAATAAAAAAAACATATCTGCGATGTTGAAAATTGCAACATGGTGTCCAAACCAAACCCCTAGCCTAATTCTAAGTTTTAGCCTATTTCCTTAGCTGGAAGTAGCCTTTTTCCTTGTGAGGACAGGCCAAGAAAAAAAAAACATGAGAGGACCATAGTGAGGTTTTACTTGTTGTGGGGTCTTCTAGTCCCCACAACAAGTAAAAAAACAAGTTCATTTGTCTCTTTCCTTCTCTGCCTTGGCTGCAAACGTAGATGGATTCGTAAACCAAAATGTCCCAGATGCAGTTTCAAGGACAGAGAAACAAAGAAAGGCAGCTGTCTTAGGAGTGTAGAAATGTAATGAGATTACAAAGAAACTAAGATATGCTGCAAGAGCATTACAGAGATTGCTGAAAGTGATCCAATTAATTTTTTTTAAAAAGCATTAATTTCAACAAATAAACCATACAACTCTTTTTACAACAATTTCTGCTGTAATTTTTAATTAACCCTCTCTTTCGAACGATGTCTGCAACAAGAATGGGGTGTCCACCATCACAGAACAAATACGTTTTGGTTATAGAACTACTGTAAGTGAAGTGGATCTACTCAGTGTAACAAAGCGTATCCCTGATCTGTGCTACGTGTGACATATTCATTGCGATGTGTCCTGGATAGATAACTGGCGTAGAAAAATGCAGCATCTTCATTTGCATGTTTGGGTATTATTCCACACACGGTTAAAAAGAATCCCTCCTCGCCCTCCTCGAATCCATCCTCGCCCCCCAAAATTTAGGATGGGAAATGACTGGAAAAAATCTATTCGCTTAGATCTCCCCTAAAAAATACAAGCCGAGCATTTCACTGAAAATGCCCAAGTGTTAGCAAGCTGCCTCACTGACTTGCAGTCGCTGATGGTCTCCAGACTCGTGGCCTTCGCTCCGGTCAGGGCCTTCCTGTAGAGGGCCTCCAGGTCCAGCAGCCTGCGGTGGTCCTGGGTGTGGGTGGAGTGACGCCGGGACAGCGGTGGCAGAAGCAGGGTCCCTGAGAAGCGACGCCGGACTGCATAGCTGAGGTTGGCCGTAGGGAGTGAGTCCCGCCGACCCTGTGGCGAAAAAAACCAATCAGGTTTATTAGCATATACGGCACATAGGGAAGGTGTTCTGAACAAATATATTGTAATTTTAGATTTAACATATTTAGCTCTTAGTCGCAGCCCTTGAAAGGCCGTGCTGTTGGTTCTTCGCCTAGAGACGAGTGTCTGTTAAACTACTTAAATGCAAATCTCACATTCAACTCTACGGAAGCAACACCACAGATAGATACAGACTCCTGACAAAAGCATGATTACAGTCAGACACTGAGTAGCTCTAGGTATCACAACCGGAACAAGCGACTGTAACTCTACATACAAGCTTGACAAGATCATCTAAAAGGATAAATGTGTAAGGACATTTTAAAACTGTGAAATGCATATACTGTAGGTTTACCACCAAAACCCTGACACAAACACATTCACCCTGGTGATGTTTGTTTTTTCATTTAGCCCAATGTAACACACTTTGAACTGCCCCTGTGTATGAAATGTGGAATACAAATAAACTTGACTTGCCTTGCCTTACCAAAGACACAATTACCAGAGCGACAAAGTAGACTCAGCTGAACACATCAATTTCCCTCATTTTCTTTGAGTGCCCCAATCCACCAACTCAAACCATGCTTGACTGTTCTGCTTGTGTTCTAATGGGTGAGAACTGAGCGAACCAAAGTGTATTGATTCCTGCCCTGTTGTTAACACCCGTAGTGTCCATGGGTTAATTGCCTTTAGCCTGGCATCAATTTAGTTTCCCCTTTAATAGGGAAACTAAAGGAGAAGTGTAAAGTCTGGCCATCTATGAAAAGTAAAGTCTTTAATAGGGAAACTAAAGGAGAAGTGTAAAGTCTGGCCATCTATGAAAAGTAAAGTCTTTAATAGGGAAACTAAAGGAGAAGTGTAAACTCTGGCCATCTATGAAAGTTTGTAGCGTAAATATCTAGAAGCAAATGTAGACAGATCGTGTTTCGCAAATGCATGTTATATTAGTGCGTCAATATATATATATATATATTTTTTATTGCAGATGTAAAAAGAAAAAATACTTAATCAAAATATAGAAATTCAACTAGAAAATAAGATATTCATGAACAAACAGAAAAACCACATGAAAACAAAATTCATGTGCTTTAATGTTGACGCAATCTAACAGGTCAACCGGTTGGAGAAAAGATTTGACCCAACAATCAGTCCTCAGTGAAAGTGTCCTGGGCTAAGGAATGTTTTAATTTTCATTCCTTCAGCTCAGCACCTCATTCCCCTTTTTTTGTTTAATCTGAGCAGCAACAAAATGAAACAATCTGTAAATTTTGAAGTGCAGACTGTCAGGTTTAATTTGACAGTATTTACATCCATAAACTGTGTATTGGAACAAACAAACACACAAGCAAGGATGCAGACAATCAATTATCTTAATCCTAGACTAGGCTTAATCTGTGTCTGCAAAACCGGCACCTAATGCATTACCTTAACTCTAATTCTACCCGTTAACCCCAAGCCTAAAAAAAGTGTATTTATAAAAGTGTAGACAGGCAATATGTTCTCACTAGTAAGGATTTACTACATATATGAGAACATCTGGTAACACACAGGCACAAACACACACGACAAAAAACCCACCTCATAAATCACAACCTAATATTGCACCCCCCAATATCAGAGTCGTTGACTTTATCAGCTTGTTTTTCCCTGCAACTTGCACTTCTGCTGACTTGATGACATTACCACAAGGAGCAATCGGGTGTGAAACCGCCTTTTAACTCAGAAACTATATATTGATTTATTCACACACTGCAAGAGATGAAAGAACCGGTGCGCCCCAGGTCATTTGATAGAGCCACGGGGGGTTGATAAGGACATCACAAACATGATAAGCATGACGTAAGCACCTTCACCTGCTTTCACAACAACGGAGAGTTAAACTCTCCAACTGGTATGCATGCAATGGGAGGATTCACAGAAGTCACGGACATTAAGGAAACAAAACAGAACGTGCCACCAGGTTGCATTCGGTTTTCAAAATTGTCCACAGGGCCATGTAAAATAGATGAAATCCATTTAAATTTCTAAACCCTTTTGATAAAAAAAAAAAATGTATCCGGTATGTTTGTCATCTCTGACATTTCATTATATATCTGCGTTAATGCCGTGTTCAAAGCAACCAGGCCAAAACATGACACCAGTCATCTTCAGGTTTTAAAGGGGCAGCTTAAGGAGTTTCCGGCTTGAAATTCCAACGTCCAGCTGGCAATCATTTTTTCACTGACATCATAGGTTATATTCTCGATTTCCCAAGGTCTGGGTTGTATTGAAAGTGGCATAAGTGTGTGTGTGTGTGTGTGTGTGTGTCTGTCATTTGTTTATAGATCTCCACCTCCTGGGGGAATCAGCAGGAGGCTTCTTTACAAAATGTCATAATTAAAATAATTGATTATATTAGCGGGAATGGAAAAACATGACTGAGAACATGAGTCGGAGCATCAAGAGGAATGCTCATCAGTGTAACATGTGCAATCTCCACTAATTACACATGGAAATTAAACTAGAACAATTTAACCTAATGGCTTCGCAGATTTATTCCTCTCCAAATAAACACTGCTAAAGAACATAATCCTTTTCGACACCTCGAATGGGATGTAAGAGCTCTCGAGTATGGTGAAATAATTTCACCCTGAACCCCAGTGTTTCAGAGGGCTGTGTGTGTGTGTGTGTGTGTGTGTGTGTGTGGTTCCGGACCACTGAGCAGAGCAGTGTGTCATGAGTGAGGAATGCCCCCAAGGCGCAGATAAGACTTTATGAAGGAGGGGCATTTCAAGTCCACCCACAATCACATACATACTTGAGGACTTTTGACCGAGGTAGTAAAGCATTAACACATGGATGCAACCGGTGGAGGAAAAAAGAGCAAGCTGCTAAATTGTCTGAGATTGACGCTCTCTTTTGTTCTGGCCCAGGTTTATCCCATAAGGAGCCCTCTGGAGTTAATGACAAAGGCAGGCGGTAGAGGTGTGGAGGAAACACAGCTTTCAGTGTTAATTACCTGTGTTGACAAATGGGACATGGACGCAGAAGCTCTGGTCACCCGGCGTTGCGAGATGGCTGCTGAGGGAGGCAAACAGAGGGTTAGGTGGCGATGACTTGTCATCCCTTCTCTGACCCCATCTTTCAGAGCTTCCTCATTCAGGAAAAAACCCACAGTTTACAGTTTATTTCTCAACAACCTCAACATACCTCGGGAAAATGAACTTCTCCAATAAACACTAAGGAATAAGTTACACTAGTGAATAGATAATTTCCACAGAGAATATGTAACAGTTTTCCAAAAAAAAAGTAGTTAATGGACAAGAATAACAGACAATACTTCAGAGTGGGCTCATCAAATAGCTAAGTGTAGAGAAAATTCAATTTCAAAGTGGTTTGTGTTTCCATAGCAGTGAATAAAAATAATAATAATGTTTACGACTCAAGATACGCATTTATATGACTGCCCCTTGGAATGTGAGCCAATACGTCATACTGTGAATCCCAAATAGCCAACCAACCTATCACAAAGCATCCTGGCTGCTCTAAGTCTGTAAAACGGACACTTTTGGTGCACCCAAATTTGTTTTCATGGATACAGTCATCCTTTACTTAGCGTTTGTTTCCCCCTGGATGTTACAACTCCGCTCAGGCGTTGATTTCACGCCTGCTATGTCAGGCTGTACAAAATAATAGTTTGTGCATAAAACTGAACACTCTCTCAAATATTAACCAAGGTCTCTCCTTAACCCTTTTAACAACCGCACAGACCCTGTGAACATTCACAATGAGGGGTCATAAAATATATTCAAAACCTCTTGAGGTTTTCAGTGACGCACACAAATGTTTCATAGCAGATACGGTTGTTAAATCTTAACCGGGCCAACTATTGCATGTTAAACCTTTGGAAGGTTATAAAAACAGAGAAACATGCCTAGTCCCATGACTTATTCACATACCATTTGCATACCATATAACTCATAAGGAGAGATCCCAATCTTAGTAGACTAGGTTAGCCCAGGCAGTCCCAATATGAATACATGCAAAGGTAAAATCCAATTAGTCCTAAACTAAACAAGCATGCGTATAATAAATTTATTACTGGAAAAGACACAGTGATAAGATACAAGATAAGCATCCCAAGATGACCGCAGATTGGCAACTAGTGGCCAAAAAGCCAAAACATATATAATATTAAAAATTGCTAATATTTCTCTCCACCAAAGGGCAAAATGAGTATAATGCAGGCGCCAGCTGTTATTGCATGTGCCGGTGATGAATCGGAGTATGCAGACCCACCCAATGCCACAGCAGCCCCTTACCATGACTACAGATTTTGTAGACCACACTGTGATCGAAGAAGCCCATCCCTGATCTCAAAGAATGCTCTCCATACTATCCAAGTTATTATGGTACCATTAATTTATATTGTTATTTATACGCCCTTAATACGTCTTTATCAAATTACAGCCTGCGGTTTTGTTCAATGTAGTGTACGCTACCGAAATCTGATATCTACAATGTTCGTGAGACCAAATACATTTTTCTCATCATTAAACATCTAGCCACACAGACTGCCAAACAACAAACACAGCATATTTTGGCATCAGTTCTGCAAATATTTAGGCAAGCAATCAAGCTCAGATTGCATCTTTTGTTTGATGGCAAGAGGAAAAATCTGCAGTAGCACCCCATCTAGAGGACAAAAAATGTAGTTTTTATCAGAAGTATGCGCATTTACATATATTCTACAGTACAGAACTTCGATAAAACAATACACTTTATTTGTAAAGCGCTTGTTAAAATACTGCTCAAAACTCCAAACATCAGTCTAAAACAAAGACAGTACACAAAGGCTGCCGAACCATCTTCCTAGAGATCTTGCATCCTGTAGGTTTCACTCTCAAACCCTATACCAGACTCTAGCAATTAGTGGGTTGAAAAGCAAAATCAAGTTAGTCTTAACTAGGCTTGGAGAGATAACCTGCAGTAGATCTCCAGGAACTGGGTTGGGCAGCCCTGTAAAGATGCAAACGGATATTTTTTCAACCTCCCATTTTGGGCTGGATGCGTAAGATGCTGTTTTTATGTGCATAAATTATGAGTAAAATGACCCATACCTCAGTTAGCCATGAAATTCTAAGGGGAGCTTTTTTAACTCGACAGCACCACTTTTCCAACCAGTGGCCACACGTCACAGATTGCATCTTTAAAGTTTCCAGACTGAAAAGGAACTATCACACGGATTTCCTTACACTACACAGACCTGTCAGAGGAATTCTGAATCTGACGGAGTATATTGTTGACTTGGTACTTATGTGACCTAATATGAAATGTTTGTACAGGATGCGCAGGGAGGGACACATTTTTGTCATGACCCAGACCATGCTATCCAAAACTCTGCACCCATCACTAAATAAACAGAGTAGCTATAGTGAATATATGAATCGGATTCTGAATTTCAGGAGTTTATGACTGTTAAAATGGCTTCTTTCTTGCCTGCCAGCGAATTGTTTATACTCAATCAGCAGGAAAGTTTGAGCTGAGTGAGTGTGAGTGATTGAGTGCGTGTTTGTGCGTGTGCGTGTGCGTGTGAGAGAGAGAGAAAGAGAAAGAGAGAGAGAGAGAGAAAAGAGAGAACAACAGAGGAAAATAGTGATCAAAAAGGAAGCAAATAGAGAGAACAGGAAGTAGAGAAGATAAAGAGAGGAGGGGGAGCGAAAGAGGAGGAGAGAAAGAGGAGGAGAGAAAGAGGAGGAGAGAAAGTATTAATATTTTCAGGAAATGCATTCCAAATTCACATGGTACTGTATGACTTCAAAACCAAAATCAAGATCTGGTGAAAAACGTATAATGTTTCAACACATTCTCAAATAAGCATTTTTGATTATACATATACCTTGGGATTTGGTGAGATGAAAATCTGCCTTTTAAAACACATTACTGAGTTTGTGGATAGGATAGAGATTAAAACTATTTTATAGAAACAAATCATGTTTGTCACGTCAGCATTGAAATTAAATTATATACTGTACGCATGCCCCCATTTCAGTACTGAAACCACTGAATGTAGTCAATCATTCAGCCTCATCACCAGTGTACATTTTCATACATATTATTGTATTTTATACATTTCATTTGGCTGGGACTCCCTGACCTCCAGAAGAGCGAGACATTGGGTGATATTTGTATATAAAGCGGTCATACTAAATCTAACCTTGGACATTAGTTGGAAAAACATCAGTTATCAAACATGCTCTCATGACTGGCTTGTCCTGAAGACACCACAGGCTTATATAGAACTGGGAAAAACCGCATTTGAATACTACACCCTGCACTCATGGAATGCCACGCAGAATGACCTTAAGCAGAATGTCTTAGTGCCTAGAAGGCAATTTAAATGTATGACAAACAATCAATCAAATTTATTCATAAAGACCCTTTTTACATCAGTAGTTGTCACAAAGTGCTTTTACAAAAACACCCAGCCCGAAACCCAAAGGAGCAAGCAACAACAGTGTTGAAGCACAGTGACTATGAAAAACTCCCTTAAAGGGGCTGAAATTAAAATAAAACAAAAATGTTACTGTTATTTATTTTATTACTCTGATGGTTTTTCTTGGTGTATTTTGTATTTTTTTATTTTGTGTTTTTATTGTTGTAATACAGGGCACAGCTGAGAAACAGGTTTCAGTTAATTTCTCAGTATAAATAAAGGTAATAAAATTCAAATAAAAGGCAAATGGAAAGAACAATAGCCAGCATACATTGGAAGAAATCTTAATTAGTAAAGACTAGTGTAGATTAAAATTATTTGATTGCAATAAGCTATTATAAATATACGATCAGTTTTATATATGCCTAATTGATCTATGTATACCAATGTATGTATTTATGTGTGCGTGTGTACATAAACATATAGAAATATATACATAGATATACACAGACATACTGTGTGTGTGTGTGTGTGTGTGTGTTTGTGTATATATATATATATATATACAGACATACATTATACAAACAAGCGACACACCTGCCATTGATGATTAGGGCAAGTATTATTCATCTTCAAGATTTCCAGTTAGTGGCACATTTGTTTTTTAATTAAATGCGTTTAAAAACATGATTCGGTTATGTCGGGACTAGACCTGTACATTTTAGACAATTACAATCAAAACATATGTAATTTAGTTTATTGTCAATTTAAAATAGGCTTATAAAGTTTAATCGCACATTCCACCGCTGTTTTTCGAAGTGTATGTGTTATTTTAAGTCTCGCGCCATCGACACACTTAAAAAAAATCTTACCTTTGGTCAGTCGACTTTTTGAGTCTTTCAAGGCAATTTCAAGACAATTGTAATAATGAAGGAAAATGTAGTTCACTCTTCATTTAAAGCCGTGGTCTTTATCGCGGTCCATTTTATTGCTTTAACTTGAATAGACTTCAAACTCTGTGCATGCTGCCTTAGTAGCGAATGACGTTGATTCAGTCACATGCCAGGAAATGTTTGTGGATGTAAACAATGTACGCAAGCAGCTAAGAATGACATGTAGAAAGGTAGATGATGGGTTGCTGGGAGGGAAACGTTTTTGCATTTGGCGGCATAAAACAGTTGCGTGTTCAAATTATTTTCACTGTCTTGTCAATGACAGACTAGAAGGTTATTGAGGAAGTGGTCTACTTTTGGCAATTTTCCCGGCTTTGGTAAGACTTATCTACTATAGTTTAAGACAGTTTATGCTAACATAATATCCGCTTAAACTCACTTGTTTAACTTTTAAATATATGTATGTCAAACAAAAACCAATGATGGCAAAGTAAAACAAACCATACCAGCACAAGTAATAGGCTATTTTGAGCGCATGCAGATGTAACTTTCGGATGGTTTGTGCTGTTAAGGAAAGTCGTCCGTGTTTATATAGTTTTGTTTGATTTTACAATTGTTTTTTGTTTGACTTGCATTATAACTTATTTTTTAACTTAACAGGTAAAATTGAAAAGTAGCCTATAATGTCGGGCTCCCAAGTGGAGCTGCGTTCTGAAATGCAGCTGCATGGTTTTGACTTAAGCTCAGATGTTCAGACAAGGTTGCCTAGTGAGTGACTCCTTGTGATAGGTCAGGCGCTTGCAACCTCAACTCTCCCGAGACCACTGAGGGGGGATAATACATACAAAAATAGACCTTCTGGCTGTTGATGTTATATTAAGTTGATTCTAGCAAGAAAGGGAACCTGGGTTTCTGGCTAGACAGGTAAACACCTTAAGCATCGCTCCTAGGTCGAAATCATACTTACGCGAAGATCTCTACGCTGCCCCCTCCAAACGGAAAGGCATGTCCACATGCTTCACTACTCATACATCTCTAGCCCTGAGTTCTGATATGCCCATTTCCCCAATCCCACTTCTGACACTGACGTGGCGTCCGCTCGTTAGGAGTAGATGATACCCACATTCAGGGGCGAAAATCTGATTTCAACTTTGGAGGGGACAATTATATTAAATGGTCTCAAGAGCAATTATTGAATACTGTTTTAGTTTGCGCCATCGGTTGGCTCACTACAGTAGTTCTGCAAATTCAGCTATTGTGTGTGAACCCTACCAACACAAAACAAATTTAATGGATTTAACCAATAGCTACGTGCTTTGAGTGCCTTTCAGACGGTAGACACGAACACGATCACCTTGCCAGCTAAGGAACACTACATTGCACTGTAAGCTTCTCTCATTGACTCGAATTTAAACAACTGCAAACACAGGTTGATTTTTATGTAGATAGCTAGCAAACGTCAGCTAACCGCTAGCTAACATAAAGTGTGACATGTAATTCAATGTAGTGAACATGAAGGCTGGTGACGGTTATGTGTTTTATTGTATTGAGTGTTAGAAGTAAAGAAATGTACAACATATCCTTTGTTTGAACTACTTACTGAAAGTCAGCCACCAGCGACCGACTGTCAGATTCTCACACATGCACGCATTGTACCTGCGCGAGGTGCCTCTGCTCAGGGCTGTGGGAGGGGTCGCCAACTTTTGAAACTTAAAAGCTCGCTATTAAGCGTCGATAATCAGCATAGGTGCTTTCATTGCGTCATATTAATATTATTGAAATGACATAGTTATGCTTACAGTGATGTATTGGGGGGGGGGGGGCAAGTCAAAGTTTTCCCCAGGATGGGGGGGTCGTGTCCCCCCGGGATTTCCGCCTATGCCCACGTTGCACGGGTAAACTGTGACCTCAGAGTACAAGCTATCCAGGCGCCGTTTTCCTGTTAATCAGCTTCACTCTGTCTCAGTAGCCGCACCCCTCCCTTGCCTCAGCACTGACCTATCAGCTACCTGAACTGGAGAATGCTCCTCCCTATCTTGCTAAACAGTAGAACATTTAATCTGAGGACCGATGCAAGACATCATTCAATGCAATTATCCGTTTCATACAACTCATAGAAAAATGTGGCTTACTCGTCATTTTCTTTCCAAGAAGCAGAGCACTTCCCTTTTTTGTGTGATACTTAGCTCGTTGACACAGTTTACACAGGCTGCCCATTTCTGATCTTTTTGACCAATCAAATCAAACAGTTTTGGAATAATTCAAACCAAGCCATTATACAGTTCAATAAAACTCCAAAAATATTATGAAATTGCTACCCCCATTTATACACGTGTCCCCCTTTTTGTGCTACTCCTTTTGCTACTGTACATGATCTGTTGCCACCCCATCTTTACAAACAACCACCTGAATTACAAACCCCCTCACATCAACTTTTATAAAGGTACAGTACTCTTTGTAAATAACCAAGGTATTTTTATTCATATAATTTTGTCTTTTATCACTGTAAATATTCCCTGTGTTACCATTGCATTACTATTTTATTATATTTAGATTTTTATTCTCTTCATCTGCATTTTTGTAAAAGGTCCCGTAAGTAAACATTCCAATGACAGTCTACGCCTTTTTTCAACCAAGCATGTGAGAAATAACATCTGGTGTGATTTTACAAGATCCGAATGGGGATCCCTGAGTAAATGCAGTCATGGTCTGTGCATCTTCTGGATTCAGGTTCTTGGCATGTCATCTGCCTATGAATATAAGGTACATCACTTCACTTTGGTCCAGACATTGACTTCAGCATGCTCCTGACCAACCTCCGTGTAAATATTGTCCAATGATGCATATTATCTTTCAGTATTGTTTTGTAGGGTAATGGGCTAATGGAGACCCTTCATTCATTTTGCCCTGAAAATAGGAATAAAAATAAATTAGAATACATTCATATCCAAATACTGTATGTCTACCCTCTGAGCACATTGATTTATAGTGACAATGACTGATGTTTAAGGAATAGCACATCAAAAAAGGAAACTAGATTTATATAGAATTGATGTTGTCTGACAAATTCCCAATTCTGTGCTGAAATTTGGTTTATAACTGTCCACTTCCATAACTGAATGTCATGTACTTTGAACTTTAAGCACTAAGTTGTGTTGAAAATTCAACTCACCATTGGCACATCTTCAAGCCTTTGAAACTTTGAATGTCTCAAACTAATTAGTTTTGCAATGCCAATAACAAGCAGAAGACCCAGACAGATGCAGAAAATGCAGAGGACAGCTACCAGGCCGGGGCTTCTTGATAAATCTGGTCTCCCATCACTTTGTATAGCTAAAGATTAATAACATTATATTAAATCGGTTATATTATAAATGTCAACAGTGTATTATGCTACTAGCATAGGAAACAGGAACATGTTCTTTTCGTTAAGAACGTGTGTCCTTTGGTAACAGTTTCCTTTCAAAATCAAGCAAGTCATTTAATTGATTAAATAACTAGTAATATTACTTGAATCTGAAACACACCTGTGTTTAAACTCATTGTCCCCGCAGTAAAATCAGATTTTGGTAACAAAGCGGACAAGAGGTTGGAGGATGTGGAAACACCAGGAGGTGTTCCAGTCAGCGTGAGATTATTCGTCTGACGGGTGGGGTTGCCAGCGGATGCTTGCCCTGGCTGAGATCGGGAAGGCTCAGTTGTAAATGTGGAAGAGGACGATTCCATTGGAACTGCAGTGGTCTTGGTAGAATCTGTATTAGGTCCGTTAGTGACAGACTCATTTGCTGTACTGGTTATTAAGGAAGGGACCACTGTGGTGCTGACCGACTCGATGATTGGGCTGGTAGACTTTTTTGATGTAGTTGTCAAAGTTGCTGGTGATTCTGTAGTGGATCCTGAGTCAAAAAAGGTGTTATTAGTTGATTGTTCAACACGTGTACGGAGATTTAAAAAATACATTTGATTTTACTCTGCGACTTAGTCATCCTTGATAACAATCAAAGTCAAAGTATTTGTATTTGTCAAGTGCACCGAATAGCATGCGTCATTGTGAACAATGAAATTATTGTGACATGGCATGCAACATCTACGCAATAATTTAGAAACAAAGCAAGAATAATAGCAAAAAATAAAATGAAAATATATACATAACAATAGTGACATCCAGTGTTATGAGACAATTTGTGGTAAAACACTTCAATCCAAAAAGCAGGTATGCATTTGGTTGTCATGTCCCCTGTCAGCACACAAGCAACGTTTGGCTCAGAAGTGGTTGCTGAGATTAGCATTAGAGTAGCACAACTGGGTCAACCAAGTTATAGGTTAACCTGGTGTCAAAAAGCCCGTCTCCCTTCCGTTTCCTAATGAAAAACATTTGGCATATTATGTAAGTTTTACTACATGCTGATGGTGACACTATATCACCAACTAAATTTAACCCCCCGTAAACTTATTTGCTTGAGGTACACCCCTGGCCCTTGGTTTTTCACAACAGCTTCCTTAATTAGCGATTTAATGTTCTATGACCTCAGAAATCCTTTCGCATATTTTTCCACATAAAATTGACTCCTCTGTACAGTTCAGGTAAATTATTCTCAAAGAAAATGTGTTTTTAGAACAACATTTTTTTGACTTACCTTGAAAGACAGCTACAGGAATAAACAAGATAAATATAGTGACACTCATTGCTCCCATCATGTTGTCCTAGAGGTAAAGAGGTGACTGTCAATTGAACAGCCTACCTACATTATTACATCCTTGAAAGCAGGATGTTCGTGAATATCCAGGGAGGTGTGGTTCTTTAATTCAGTGCACATACAATGACTGGACGTGGCGAATCACTGTTTGAACTAGTTTGCAATGTTTGCTTAATAACAAAGCTGGCTGCACACACAGCTGAGGGAGTTTGGTAGGAGCCTGCTATCTAAACACATTAAAGTGGGATCAGTTATCAACAAAACAATGAATATCCTTAAAACACCAATTCACAGCATAACTTGAATACATATTTTGTTCCATCAACTAGTGTTTTCCAAAAGTATTCTGACACCTAACCAATTCTCTCACTTCACAAAATTACAAATGATAATTTACCTTGAAATGTAATTCTTTTTGATATTTTAATTTAAAATACTGAAACCCAATATGGGAAATATGTTTAAGAATAATAAATAAATATTAATATATAATAAAATAAATAAATTTAAGCCACAGAGTTCTCCGGGTAGTAGAGTAATGGGGCACCAGTCAACCCTATCAAGAGTTCTGCATAACACTGACCAGTATAGGAGGATGACATGAATTAAGCTGTTAAAAAGTACCTATCTGAAAGCACATCTGGAGTTTGCCCAAAAACTTAAGAGGTACCCAGCTGTAATTTGGGAATAGGTTGGCCAAAACTCAAAGTACTATGTGTAGTACAAACCTAATACCTCATTGTCTCAAGACACACCACCCTACCGTGAAGTATGGTGGTGGCCGCATCATGCTGTGGGGATGTTTCTCATCAACAGGGACTGTTGATCATGTTAAAATTTTAAGAAGTGTGGATGAAGCAATGTACAGGGAAATGCTGAAAGACAATCTGCTTCAAGCTGCAAAAAACTGAAGCTTGGGAGGACAAACAGAAATTCAGTGATCCTAAGCACAAGGCCAAAGCAACATTGGAGTGACTCAACAAAAAAATGAATGTCCTAAGGTTGCCCAGTCAAAGTCCTCATCTCAAGTCCATTGAGAATCTGTGGCATCATTTGAATGTTCATTGTTAAACAGACCGAAACCTGTAGAAAATCTACCAAGAACGGGCCAAAATCCCTTTATGTGCAAAGCTGGCACATAATTGCCCCAAAGACTATTACTTATTACAGCAAAAAGTGGCTCTACCAAGTATTAATATGCATGGGAATGTTAATGCAAAAATGTTTCCTTACAAATATTCTCAACACAAAACTCATATCACCTTATAATATTTAATTGTGAGTTAGTGTTTTGAATGAAAATATCAATCATAACATTTCAAAGCACCATTGGAAATTGAGTAGTATGAATAGTTGAATCATGTGAATAGTTTTGCAAGGCGCTATCTACCGTTTAAAAAAAAAAAATAGGTAACAGACTTTTTAAAAAGTAACCACAATGAAACAGCCCTCCTTTGCATTACTGAATTGCAGTCATTAGAGGAAACACTTACCAAAGACCTGCGTAGCTGACTTGGTAGAACATGAGAAATGTATTAAAAATAAATCCACTCACTTTGTTATAATCGCTCTGGATAATGGTCTCTGCTAGACGACGTACATGTAAACAAAGTCTTGCGTGTTTTAGATTCTTACTGTGAAGAAAACCTCACTAGACAACTGTATATTGATTTTATTTGAAAATATAAATAAAACTAAAACTCCCATTACATAAAAAATGTTTAGTTTTTTACTACATTGATCCCTGTCATTCAAAATTTCACAGGAAAAAAATCTGGTCTGACAACAAAATGTTAATATGTAGCATTATTTACACATTATTCATTGTTTCATATGTAAATTACAAAATCCTGTTGATATGCATCATTTAACATGTATTTTCCAACTCATCTGCCAAAATATATCCAAATATTAAAAAAAAATAAAAAATACATCACAAGCCTTCTTTTAAATGTTGATTTTCTGAATCTTTTCAAAATAAGGGCCTCTATTCAACAGTCATTGTTTTAATCATTTTCAATTATTGTTAAGCTGCTGAAATTCTACAGCACGAGGTCACCAAACTAATAATTTAGCAGTAAAATGTAGAACATGGACAAATATTTTTCATTATGCAAATGTTTCTTCCAATTTGATATTCTAACAAAAAAAATAGTCAGCTGGCTAGTAAATCCCATTTAAGGCTAGAATTGTAGTTTAAAATTTGAGTATGAGTAAAAAAAAATTGGCATTGACGTTACGCAATACATACAAAAAATATACATTAAATATTCATACTGTTTTTATACACTTGCAGTGCTTAAAAAAATGTTCCAAGAATGAAACATTGATCTTAACCTCTTTAGAGTCCAGTGCTAAACCTTCTCCTCAATCCTTTGAGCTGGAACAATGGGTCCGATTGCCTCCTGGGTCACCTCAGTGATTCCACCGTCTCCCGAGTGATCATCTTCCTGTCAACAGACAAATGGCATTTAATGAAATGAAAAAAACATACTGGAACACTGTGTACACCGATCAGCCATAACCTTATGACCACTGACAGGTGAAGTGAATAACACTGATAATCTCGTTATCATGGCAGCTGTCAGTGGGTGAGATATATTAGGCAGCAAGTGAACATTCTGTCCTCAAAGGTGATGTGTTAGAAGCAGGAAAAATGGGCAAGCGTAAGAATCTGAGCGACTTTGACAAGGACCAAATTGTGATGGCTAGACAACTGGGTCAGAGCATCTCCAAAACTGCAGCCCTTGTGGGGTGTTCCCGGTCTGCAGTGGTCAGTACCTATCAGAAGTGGTCCAAGCAAGGAAAAGCGGTGAACCGGCGACAGGGTCATGGGTGTCCAAGGCTCATTGATGCATGTGGGGAGCGAAGGCTAGCCCGTGTGGTCCGATCCAACAGACGAGCTACTGTAGCTCAAATTGCTGAAAAAGTTAATGCTGGTACTGGTTGAAAGTTGTCAGAACACACAGTGCATCACAGTTTGTTGCGTCTGGGGCTGCGTAGCTGCAGACAAGTCTGGGTGTCATGCTGACCCCTGTCCACTGC
Organism: Esox masquinongy; assembly: GCA_016801175.1. Classification (NCBI taxonomy): domain Eukaryota; kingdom Metazoa; phylum Chordata; class Actinopteri; order Esociformes; family Esocidae; genus Esox; species Esox masquinongy. Next base: position 151,780 of record JACXGI010000175.1, on the reverse strand, counting down.
TGAAAGCCCCTACAATGGGCACGTGAGCATCAGAACTGGACCATGGAGCAATGGAAGAGGGTGGCCTCGTCTGATGAATCACGTTTTCTTTTACATCACCTGGATGGCCAGGTGCGTGTGCGTCGCTTTCCTGGAGAACACATGGCACCAGGATACACTATGGGAAGAAGGCAAGACGGCAGAGGCAGTGTGATGCTTTGGGCAATGTTCTGCTGGGAAACCTTGGGTCCTGCCATTCATGTGGATATTACTTTGACACGTATCACCTACCTAAGCATTGTTGCAGACCATGTGCGATTTTTTTCCCCTGATGGCATTGGCCTCTTTCAGCAGGATAATGCGCCCTGCCACAAAGCAAAAATGGTTCAGGAATGGTTTGAGGAACACAACAAAGAGTTCAAGGTGTTGACTTGGCCTCCAAATTCCCCAGATCTCAATCCAATCGAACATCTGTGGGACGTGCTGGACAAACAGGTCCGATCCATGGTGGCCCCACCTCGTAACTTACAGGACTTAAAGGATCTGCTGCTAACGTTTTGGTGCCAGATACCACAGCACACCTTCAGAGGTCTAGTGGAGTCCATGCCTCAACGGGTCAGGGCTGTTTTGGCAGTAAAAGGGGGACCTACACAAAATTAGGAAGGCGGTCATAATGTTATGGCTGATCTGTGTATATTGTAGTTATGTGCATTTGACAGTAAAGTCAATAAGGTGGTAATGTTTCCCTTATTGATCGCAATATCTTACTGCGACTGTCTAACTCACCCTGTGTTTGAGGTAAGAGAGGTAGGTGTCCCAGCCCAGGGTTACAGTGTTCACATACAGGACCCGGTATTGGGGTGACAGGAAATAGAAGTTGATCAGTTGTGCAGCAGGCCAGACACACCAGTCAGCCTACGATTAGATCACGCAAACGGTTAAAATTACACGTGATTACAAACAGCAGATCATCTCTGTGAAACAAGCCCTCTGTCCCCCCAAGAGTCATTGTAGATACACATTACTTTTACTATACATTTTTGGGCACTAATCCTCTATCGATAGAGACAATGGGGAACGACTGCGAACAGTTGTTCGCTGAAAGAGCAGCGGGACAGATTCTAACCATACAGCATTACAAAGTCGTAAGTGGTTCCGACGACAGGACTGCCGAAGGGCACGTCAGAGTGGTATTCAAATAACATTCTATGGTGGTATAATTAAACAATTAACACATTCTACATCATACAACACCGTAGTGCTCAGGCTACCTTATAGAACTCCCAGAACTTGTCTTTGAATTCCAGGGCACCTTTAGACAGGCCGTGTCCCTCCATGACCCCCATGCCTGCAATAGCCAAAGGTGAAGGATGCATTTATGAAAGTCTGTGATATCAACTAAATGACTAAATATGGTGCAAAGTCAGTGTAACAATGAAACACAAAGATAAGACCGAATCGTCATACTGAGGGTTCATATGAGTTGCCATAAAGCCAAGGCAACCTTTGACACAATCTAACGTCTGTTGACACAGTATTGACGTACACAGACCATCTTCTCAGCTCACTAGCATCTTGATGCAATTGACCTTTGATTCCACACACACGCCCTTTCACACATGGCATTTTCACATTCCTACCAAATCAGACCCCAGGCCAATTCCAGTCCCAATGTGAAAACAGCAACAGACCAACACGATTCATATTTTTTATTGTACATCTTTTTGCTGCCCTCGCCTTTCTCCCCCTTCCTAATTTCATCATATATTTTGTATCTAGGACATCATTGCAACAACAACACAAAACATTCAGAGAGTCTGAGATTGTGGAAAGCCTTCCTCCTAGGCATCAGTGTCAAGCCATTTTGTTTTTTTCCAACCAGGAAGTCACGTGAATCCAAGCATTCTTAAGTCACGCTCACTCACCTGGTGACCTTGGCACCGGTCAGCTTGGTGCTACAAACGCCTTGTATCACTTAGACATCTGGGAAGTTGATTCTTGTGTTTTCTTATTGCATATCATAATGTTATTAGCTGTTATCTTCATGAGTGTAGACAGCAGAAGGCCGGTTAATGCTACTTTGAATTGATTCCAAAAGAGCAAGCAATGTTCCTGTAATATTTTAGAAACAGAAAATAAGCGTGAATGTACTAAGCATGAAGACAGCACTGCATTTCATTCTCACCTAAAAAGTACCATGCTCCAAGGATTGGTGAACAAACCAGCTGGTCCACTAGCACTTTTTTGCCTACAGTGCGCAAGGCTTTCCCAAGGTAGATTTTGTCCAGCCAACCATACCAGTAGTGAAGGACAGGTCCCATTGAGCAACCCACTCCAAACATGCGTCCTAGGGAGAAAAAAATAATCAAATTGTCAAAAGTGCCTTGAGGAAGGTGATGTACGTGCTTCTCAATCATTATCATTCATAGAAAACACTTACCGGTACGGCTCCAGTCTCGAATTTTTTCAGGATCTTTCATTTTCTCCCTGGTCTGCTGTATGATATCTCCGAGAGACAGCATAACACCTCCACTGAGAGTGTTTGTTAGTAAAAGCAATCTTCCTTGCAAAAGGGGTTTCCAATAAAATGAAATCCGCACAAGAAAGTCTCTACCCCGAGGAATCACCATGCTTGACTCGCAGGGGACCAGCTATAGACTGCCTCCAACGCATTAGCTAGCAAACCAAGTCACCTGCCGGTCAAAAACGTAACACGCGTTTATAAAAAATTTTTGTTGGAGGTATCGAGAAAGTCGAACGTATCGGATATTTAAATTTAGCTGACAACGGCACACTTCTTGAGTTAGAACTGTAAAAGTAATGTTAAATAATGTACCGGAATGACAACTGCCAATGACACACTTCCTCGTCTACACATGATGTAACCAAATATGCTACCCAGAGTTCCCCTCTCTTCCTGCTGATGTAAAGAGCCCAGGAATAATGCAGCTATTGCCACCTAGTGCTGGGAGTAAATTACTTGTATGGACCCGCAGGCGAGGTATTCAACCCTCTCCTCCTTTGGCCCCAGACATTCGAAAGTATGTCTGGGGCCAAGGGAACCGCACAAAAATGGCACACCAAATTCACTAACCAAGGCCTTGGTGGTAAGATGATTAGTCTAATCTGGTTAGCTAGCTCTGGAATAGATCAAATACATGGAATAGCTGTGGGTCCATGAAGCGAGAAAGGAAAATTGCTGCCTTATCGCCTGAGATAAAATAGCATTAGTTCTATAAACTTAGCTATAACACTTGCCAGCTCAATTATTATTGAGATGCCATATTTTAAATCTGCCTATTAGTTTGACTTATTTGGTCACCAAGGTATATCCAATGTGCTGTAACATTCTTTATAGCTACATAGCTGGGTGGAATTGGTAATTGGGGGCGCGACAGTGTGGCAAGGGCGAAAATATCGAGAGAGGCCATTTGAGTCTACATCTAGACGATCTGTTAATTTATGGAGTATAGCGCCATCGTGTGGCAAAACATCTTCAACCCAGTCCCTGTCTCAGGTTGTACTTCACCCTTCCTTCAAGGGGACTGCCATTATCCCAGTCCCCAAGCGAACCAAGGTAACCCCTGGAAAATATATCAAAGGAAGATCGCCACCATCACTGGACCCACTGCATCACTGGACCCACTGCATCACTGGACCCACCCCCAACAGATCGACAGAAGACGTCAAATCACACAACTGGAGAACCGCACCTACGTGAGATTGACGTTCATTGACTACAGTTCAGCGTTCAGCACCGTTCCCTCCAAATGCATCACTGAGCATAGTATACTGGGTCTGAACACCACACCTGGTGCAACGTGATACTGAACCTTCTGAACCTTGTTGCCGATCCTGAGAGGTCTGCCTCTCAGGATCGGCAACAGTACCTCCTGCTCACAGACTCATGAAACTGAACCGTAACCCTGATGACCAACAACAAGGAACCAGTCTACAGGGAGGAGGTGAGAGGATAATGCCAGCGCTTCTCCCGTGTGACGTCACCAAAACAAAGAGGTTGACTCCAGGAAATGGTGGGTGGCTACAACATGGACATTCAGCAGTTTTAAGTTCTCCAGGGCCTGCATAGCCGAGTACGTGCCCTGATCCCTAAATGCCACCAGTGTTGATAAGAGGGTGCTACAGCAACTCTACTCCCGGAGGTGACTAAAGAAATTACCCATGCCAACCCTGTGTCCTCTTAAAATACCTTCGCCATGTCATCTGGATCGTTTTGACCGGCTGCTTCAGCACCTAGTATGTAACCTGCCGCAGGTCCCTCCAGTGGTTGAAGAGCTTGTAACCTGCCGCAGGTCCCTCCAGTGGTTGAAGAGCGTGTAACCTGCCGCAGGTCCCTCCAGTGGTTGAAGAGCGTGTAACCTGCCGCAGGTCCCTCCAGTGGTTGAAGAGCGTGTTGCTATTTTTATTATTGTTTTTTTTTTTTTGCATTGTCGAGGGGTAGCCTGCAAGTAAGAAATTTGTGTGTTTTGCATTGTGTATCTTATGCATTATGCATTCCGGGAGAAGCCACAAATAAAATATTCTCTACTGTAGGCTGTGGCAGCCAGGAGTTGTCCCTGACAGTGAGGTTGCCAAATCCAAATGTAACAGGTCCTCTTCTTATGTTCAAAGTTTCGAATAGCCACTTAAAGATTACTGAGCCATGGTTTACAGTTTCTCTTTCCCTACTCAGAGTCAAAAAGGCCAAATTGTCCTGTGCATAGCACCTGTAAGTGTTTACATCCTCCCCGCAGTCAGGCTCTATACAATGGGAGTCCAGATGGTTGTAATAGTAAAAGTAAAAACTCTACACTGTATGCAAACACATTAATTATCCTCTGGTTTAAGCCTATTGGAGAGTTTTTTCAGATTTAAACCCATGCTGCAGGAGTGGGCACCCGACCACTCTGGGTCTTAAGCCAGTACTTTAGAAACGGGTTGAGAGAGCATGAGGTCAATTGCTTGTACAATTCGGCAATTACATTTTCAATGTGTTCCCCGAATTGTGTAAATGACCTGAATGGGCAAAATATGAGGGACTCAGGAGATTGGAGAGTTGGGTGCTCACCGTCTGCTCGTCAACCATTCAGACGCTACTCACCGCCAATCTCCTCATCACTACCCAGAATAACGAGAAGGGAGAGGCTGTCTGTCATCCTCATCACAGTCATCCATATCCACTACAACAAAATGAAAAGTGCACCGCTTGCCAATACTTTATGTAGTTGACTCTACAGTTTCAAAATAAAAGTCAAAATAGGTCCCAAACTAAAGGTAATATTTATTTACATTACGCATTTTACTATACAAAAAATTAAAAGGGATAATCATATGCTTAGCTGCAGTTGTTGGGGATCATGGTCACTCGATTGAACATTCTCTAACACTCTTAGAAATCAATTATAGAGAAGCTCAAGGGTAGGAGGATAAATAATAAATACCTCTTGGTTCATCGCATGTTGAATATTTAAGACCGTTTCGGTGAGCGTGGCCTACGATTAGTGGCTTGAAATTTCAATCAACCGATACCAACGTCGGAGGCCCGCCCATCCTGGTCGTAAACTGTCAGTCAAATGACGTTGGTGTTTCTGCAGATGCGAAACGGTGGTGCATTGGTGTAGTAGGGGCTTAAACAAACATTTAAAGGTATGTAAATTACGTTTTTCTTCATCTAGTTAATGTCCTAGTTAGTGTAGAGATACGTTTGTTGAGGATGTTCTATGGTAATGCGACAACATATAAAATAAATGAGGAAAAACAATAACCTTCATTTGACATAAGATGCTTGCTTAAGAGAGACAAATAATTGCAGTACTACTGTACATGCATAAAATATTTCATTAAGGTTGCTTAGAAGTAAACCTTAATGTTTGAAATGTCAAACCTCGAATAACCACAGCATCAATGGAGCAAAATGACCTGTCGAAATTCCTAAAATAGGCCAGAGGTTATATAGCCTATCTGGTTCGCGCGTGATATATCTGAATCCCAAATTTGTAGCGTGAGAGAATTCTTATATTAAGGAAACATTGTATAATGTATGTGAATTTGACAGGCCTTTTGGAGTATCCACTGCGCTGTGAATACACTCCACTGGTGTTCATCTTGATTTGGTCTTAACAGGCTGAATAGTAGCCGGTCTGGCTATTTATATCAGTTTGGTCATTGTAAAACCACGGCTTTGATAGCACACACTACCACGATCATGATGTGTGCGTGATCTTGTGATCTTTTTTTTTAATATACATGTAGAGCCAGAGGACCCCGCAATAACAGGAAAACTTACCCGCAGGGTTATGTTTACCGGTTCCCCAATAGGAAAAATGCTGTGGTTTAGGGTAAATCTTAAAATTCGGGTTAGTGTAAGAATGTGGGTTTATTAATCTTTCGATTAGTCACTAGGTATTAGGTTTAGGGTTATGCTTTAAGATTGGGTTAGGCATTAAGGTTAGGTTATTGAGGTTAGGGCATAGGGAGAATAGGGCATCATTTTCCTGGTCCCCACAAAGATAGAAAAACAACGTGTGTGTGTGTTTAGGACCATATCAGAAAGGGGCGGTGTGGGTGTGTGAGATAGGCTACCTATTGAATTATATCTTAAGACAGCTTTATTTTTAAACCAGTCACCCAAGTCACCCGCAATGAGCTTTGGGACGATGATACATTTAAGCAATAAGATATGAGGGTGTGGGGTACATACGTTCGTACGTATGTATGTATGTATATATGTATGTGTATATATGTATATGTGTATATATGTATAATTTGAAGAAAACTGTGAGCTGTTGGACTTAGCTACTAGGTCTAGTGTACAGATTGACTGACATATATGATGATAAATATTGTTGTAAATATGATGGATTTATTCCCATGGCAATATTAGATAGGCAACAGCGTATCAGATCACTGGACCACTAGGATACCATATGAAATGTAATCTGATTTGTTTCGGTCTTACATAGGCCCTCTTTTGTTTAATTACTCTTTGTCCAAGTCATAAAGCATTGTTTTTCTGTTACATTAATTCAGTACATCCAGCAGAATTCAGGGAGCTGTCTAGGAAATTCCTGCCTGCTATGCGTATCGGTTGTGGAGAATGCCTTCTCTGTTTGATCAATACGTTGATGGATTACCAGGCAAAGTCACTTCACAGCAGACAGCCTTTTACTGTACACCCCACAGGTCAGGGCAGTAGTAACTGGAGTTCT
>JACXGI010000175.1:108333-144493 GCA_016801175.1 Esox masquinongy | reverse complement strand
TTTTGAATTACAGTAATATTTCAGGCACTAGATCTTACGATAAGGACAGCTATTGTGTTTTGCTAATTTTGAGACCAATAAACTATTTACATTGGGTCATCTGGGGACGGGCCTATGCTTAAAGCACAATGGGTTTGTAAATATACAGTATATTCAACTATATCACTCGTATGAAAGCAAAGGATTTCAAGAGGGGTTATAAATATCATGGACATTCTAGCATCCTAAAGCTGTAAGTGGATTATTCGCAACATCACATTACGAAGGCCTCTTATCAAGCGAGGAAGCTGCAGGCAAAATCATTGCCGAACTCTCCTACCCCGGTCCTCCGCCGTACCGAAAACTGTCCAGCAGGTGGATGTCAGTGGAGCTTTCGTTGTCCGTGTTGTGGCCCTCAGCAACCGGCCATCTGTCCCACAGAGACCGATCAGCCCGTTCTCACCACATCAAGCCACCTCCAAACGGTAGCCAGCTGTTGTGAATCCATATCATTTACTCACTGCTGGCACGACATTATCTTAAAAGCTCACCACCCCTTGTATATTATCGTACGTCCGCATCGCATAGATTTCATGTTTTTTGTTCCTATAATTGTCTACCGCCGTCAGCGCTGAAGAATTCTGAGTGTGTGTACATTCAGTTGGCAATGAAAAGGTATTCTGATTCTTGTGCTGGCGAGAGAAAAAATACTCACCATTAACTAACCTTTGTAAATACACAGAAATATTCTGTTTATGACAGTAGCTTATTGGAATGTCATTGTAAAACATTTTTTCAGAACGATACTCACAAGCGCAGACTGTGCGTGACTGAAATGATTCCTTCGGAGATGCCCGGGAACAGCACCCATGCACTGTATAGAGCTGCACACGTTGCAGATTATTTTGACGTTTACTTCAGCACCCGTGGCAAACGTTCCTTTTTCTTTCTCATTAACTTGCCTAATACCACGGTGCTTTCATAAGGTCTGGCATTCTGGGATTATCAAGGACTAAAAGGGGATAAAGAAACTTCCAGTGGGTACCCATAGTCTGGCATCAGCCATCTGTTGTTAAGGTGTCAAGCTCTAATTTAAAAGAAACTAAACACAGGTGACACCGAGACACTTCATTTACTTTCCTCTTTTGGTTGAGGTTGATATGTCTATGGTAAATGGCATTAGCTGGATTTATTTTTAGCCTACGTCTGTCATGAAACTCAGTCATTATGACTCGTGGTCTTTTTTTTCCAAGTTGTGTGATTAGTTCTCCTGACCAGTGAGACTTGTGCTTGGAAGTCTAGCAGCATCACGTCGTGTCATGATCTTGCAATATGCATATTTTTGTCAGTAGTTAATTAGAATGGCGTTTTTTTTTATTGCATTTAGACTCATTGCTCAAGGGTGGCTTCAATAATGACAAATGATTGCATACCACAATAAAGCTCTTCCGGCAAATACGGTCAGGTCTAGGGATATTATCGTCTCAACCGTGATGTTGTGGATACTAGTGATCAGTCTTACCAGAGTTCAAAGCAAAACATGTTATTTGAAACCAACAGTAATCAAGCAAGTTAGGCTGTGGCTAGTGGCTATCCACAATCAGAGGAAGCATAGAGGAACCTTAGTCATCATGACTATAGAGAGACACATTATAACATACTTAATATTTTGCTCTGATATTTCATGGATAAACTTTCATCAAAACCTACATGCTTTGCGGCCATTTGTAATTCATTTTGTATACTCCGTTTTGTCAATTGATTGAGCTTGGATCATCTGTTTGTACGTGCACGTGTGTGTGTGTGTGTATGTACAGTACCAGTCAAACGTTTGGACACAGCTACTAATTCAAGGGTAATTCTTTTTATTTTCCATATTGTAGAATAATGCTGGTCTTTTGTATACCAACCCTACCTTTTCAAAACACAACTGATTGGCTCAAAGGGATTAAGAAGTAAATCAGTTCCACAAATTACCTATTAGCAAGGCAAAACTGTTAATTGAAATGCATTCCAGGTGACTACTTCACGAAGCTGGTTGAGAGAATCCCAGGAGTGTTCAAAGCTATCATCAAGGCAAAGGGTGGCTGCTTTGAAGAGTCTTCAGTATGAAATGTATTTTGATCCGTTTAACACTTTTCTGGTAGCTACATGATTCCATGTGTTATTTCATAGTTTGGATGTCGTCACTATTATTCTACAATGTGGAGAACAGTAAAAATAAAGAAATACCCTTGAATGAGTAGTTGTGTCCCAACGTTTGACTGGTACTGTATGGTACAACCTTTTTTTTCTTCTAATTTGTATGTTATGCTACAAATGAATTTATAACATAACACGTTTTGTTATGCTACAAATAAATTTATAACATAACACGTTTGTTATGCTACAGACTGATAGATGGACCGGCAAGATAGTTTAAATGGGTAATATCTCAGGCACTCTGAAGAATTTGGTAGAACTTAAAAAAAAAAAAAAACATTTAATGCAGATGTCTTCTCATCATTTATGCTTGTATTTATGCTAGTAGTATAGTAAAAATTGTACATATGGCCCCATTAAGATCCCGGAGTGCCTCTTTAAGACAAGTGAACTTGTGTTTTATGCAAACCGATCAGTCAAAGAATCTATTATGCTATTTTCCTGGGCATGTCTAGTTTACGATTCATCTCTGGGTGTCTGAGTGTTCTGACCTAGCAGAGTAGAGAGAGCACTCTAAATTTAGACAGCCCCTTAGGGACCTTCAAACCTAATGGTTTGAACTGTAGTCACTGTTGCCATGAAGTGTGTATATATGATCTCTGCCACAAGTTTGTCCAGAGTAGCTTTCTGCTTGGAGACGATCGATCACAGAGATATAATAGTGTTCCACCGCAGGGGAAGATGTCGTGACAGTCCAAGTGACCAAGCAGTAAATCTGTTTGACCCTGTCACATTCACTGGAAGTCATTCTTGTTGTATTTAACAAAGGCTGCTCTATCTTTCAAAATACACCGCTGAGTGCAAGCCAACTACAGTATGGCCCCATCTCCTGAGAAACAACCTAGAATGGTGTTGTTAAAGATGTTGTTGAGAATTGTTTTCTTCACTGAGAACCTTTGAAGTGCCAGAGAAGCCGTCACTGGACTATTTCTTCGGCGAGGAGAATATCTTGAAGGGGAACTGATTAAATGTTCCTTTATGTCTGTTTCTTCTGCCTGTGGATTATTTATGACCACCACTCCTCTGCAGCCTTTGTGAGCGCTAATGAATGGCTCTTGGTGATGGATGAGTTTTCTCCCTTTTAATACTAGTGGTGTTTGGCTGGGGGCTGATGTGGATTTTGTCACTTTAGATTAACTGTAGTTTGTCTGAAGTGATGGCCACCAGTGCTAGGTGTGCTTTTCGGTAGGTCTTTTTGGAAAACTATGTAATAATATAGTGATATTGTAATGCTGATGTGTAGCACACTCAGTGAGGGCATTCTGCTTGTAATGCCAAAGTCCTGGGTTTGAATCCTCTCTGGGTAAAGTATAAAAATGTTTAAACTCACTAAGCTGCTCCGAGTGTCCACTGAATTACTTAAATGTTGCCGTAGTACTGCTCTATTATTTCCCAAGAATCCTGATCAAAACAATTATTCATGATATTTCATAAGTTCAACGGAGAATGTCAGTCAATTGAAAAAAACTCTCTCTCTTCTCCCTTTCAGATGGCTTCAGCTACAGCTACCTATGGACAGAAGGAGTCCTCAGACCAGAACTTTGACTACATGTTCAAGATCCTCATCATTGGAAACAGCAGTGTGGGCAAGACCAGCTTCCTGTTTCGTTATGCAGACGACTCTTTCACGCCGGCCTTTGTCAGCACAGTGGGAATTGACTTCAAGGTGAAGACCATCTACAGGAACGACAAGAGGATTAAACTACAGATCTGGGTGAGAATTCTGTCCCTGCGCGGTTGATCCTATCATACCAGCATCACTTTGGTAACAGTAACAAAAAATATATGTGGTCAGGTCACAGAGGCAATGATATCACTAGATGTAATAAGTTCCACAGATTCCAGGCTTTAACGCGGTACATTCTAAGAGACATGTCGATGAAACGAGTTGTTATCAGTTCTTGCTCTCTGCGTCGGAGTACATTCAATCTGGGCATGTACAGTACATTGCGAGTGTGTCAAGGAAAGGCTTGTTTTGTTTTCAGAATTTCCCAGGCCACAGCCTTTGAAGAGAAAGGCTGCTGGCCAATCAGAACGCAGTGGACGGTGGTTCTGAATGTGCCCGTATCCTTATCACAGTACAGTACAGAAGACAGTCTTCTTATAACACACTCAAGAGTACGACGTTTAAAAATAAAAATAAAAAATAAATAAAAAAGATGGCAATGCAGGTTATATTCAAACATGATCTAAAACGTTAACATGAACACATTTGTTCTATAAACTGTACACATTTTACCCTGTTTATGTGTGTATTCAGAGTCAACACGCATGCTAGGCCTTGCTCATAAATAAAGCAGGATGTGTCTACAGTAACAGAAAAGCTACAGCCTACCCGCAACCTTGAAGATAGGACAGCAGAGTCTCTCACCACACCTCTGCCTTTGTGAGATAATGCTTGCGATTTTTATGGGTGTTTTTTCTCTTCCTTCTAGCGCAGTCTTTGCTGATAGCCGCTCCAGAGAGCCGGCTGTCTTTCCTGCCGCTGCTCAATGCGATTGTCACACCCACTTATCTGAAGATGAACACAACCACTGTAATTTTCTCAGGATGAAAGCGTCTGGGAAATGATTAAAATGTTAATGTCAAATGCGCTGGGATCAGGGTTGATTTGGCTCCACCACTCAGAGAGATGGGGTGTTGAGTATCAGGGAGGCCTAATTCGCTGAGCGTTCATTAGTGCCGAGGCCGTAACTCAATCTCCACTCCCCCTTCACTGTGCAAGGGCCAAGGAAAGGGGCCAGATGTTGGCAAGTCATGGGGGGAGGAGTCGCTGACGTGCCGTCGTCGTCCGTTCGACGTCGTGAAATCGCAGGAGGGTCTGTTTTTTGACGATTCGGTGGGCATTTAGCCGCATCGCGCGTCGTTACCCAACCTGTGTGTCTCCCCCAGGACACGGCAGGGCAGGAGAGGTACCGGACCATCACCACCGCTTACTACCGAGGAGCCATGGGCTTCATCCTCATGTACGACATCACCAATGAGGAGTCATTCAACGCCGTACAGGACTGGTGAGTGGTTGCTCGGCAATGTGGTCACGTGGCCTACTGGCACGCAGTAAAACAGCAGCAGTAGACAAACTGGACCAGTGCTCCTTGATACGGTGCAGGCCTGACTGAAGGAGTTCCAACTGGGGTCAAACTTTGTTGACCTTTTCTTCCTAAAAACAGACGCAGGGATTGGATAAAGGTTTGTTGTCTGAATAGAGGCAAGAGGACTTGTTCCAGATAGTTAATGTATTGAAACATAGCAGACGTTCCTAATCTCTCGTCCTCATTCCAGTGCAAAATTACACAATAACTCACCTTAACTCAAAATACAGTTTTTGCCAGCGGAAGCATTCAAAACTTGTTGGCTCTGCATTGGACCGTATTTCAGTTTCTGTGCGGTTGCTAAAACCGGAAGAGAAATGCACTCTGCGATCCTTTTGACCCCTGTGTGGTTAATGAAACGAAACACCTCAACCTTTGACCTCAGTGCGGTTAATTAAATGAAACACCTCAACCTTTGGCTCTTCATTGGGTCCCTTTGACCTCAAGCACCTGCTCAAATCACTGAAATAGTTTCCGGTATTGACCGACCCATTCATTATTCCTGCCGCAGGTCGACTCAGATCAAGACATACTCATGGGACAATGCCCAGGTCCTGCTGGTGGGCAACAAATGTGACATGGAGGACGAGCGTATGGTGGCAGGGGAACGGGGCAGGCAGCTCTCCGAACACCTGGGTGAGTTCACGCCACATCCCCACACTCAAAGTTCTCACTGCAACAACACCACCATGCCAGGTGAATTCAGATAAGTTTCTTATCTGACAGTTAGTATCTTTGGAGTTGTGGGCTCCAGGTCAACCAGTATTAGTTGGTTCTAATTGCTTTGTTGATGTTGCTTGTGTGCATTTGATCACGCCCGGGAACAGCAGCTGAATGCCTAGGTTGCACTGGCGCGTAACATCAGCGCCCCGAATGTATTGTGATCCTAGCGACGCCTCTGTTTGTACTAATTGATATTTAGGAAGGAACCCTATTTGTGACTAACCTGATTTAGCTTTTCGTCCAGCTAAATATTAGAATCAGGTGTGCTAAATTCCAGCTGGAGAGAACCTACAGGACAGTAGATCTCCAGGAACAGGGTTTGACCGCCCTGAGGGAGACTAATTTCACTAATGACACTGAAAGATTGTACTTTGCAATCATGTATTCATCAAAACTCAATAGAAATGCCATTTCATAGTGCAAGAAAGAAGTCCAGCTCTAGCTTAAAAGGCTAGTGTGGTCCACTTTGGATGCAATAACCTAACTGTTTTGTACACCCTCCCCAACTCATGAGCATCAATAATCATTCTTCTGAGGGCCTCAGATAGGTCTTTTGATCTTCACATGATGTCTCACTGCTCAACCATGGGGTTACGATCAAACCAGACCCACCCAAGTTACTCTCCATCTATTTTCTAATTATTTGCACCTGTTTTGCTAAATTTAACAATTTTATGTGGTGGTAATAGTAGGGGAGTACTAACGATTTCTGTATAAGGAAATTTTATTTCTGTTTATTTAATTGCATAAATACTTTTAAAGTTTAATTGTTTAGTGTGATTTGTTAAATTGGGTTACTTTCATCAATTAATGTGGTTGGAATTTAAAGACAACTTTCCAGGGGGACCATTTACTATTTCACATCACTGTAGCATTCGGCTCCAAATAATGAAAGTCTATGATGGAAGTAGCCAATATCAATTAGGCATATCTTGCATTTCTCTGTAGTTCAGAGAAAGCAGAATCATGTGGTCTACCATGCAGAGGAGATGACAGGATGAAATGGAAAGCAGGGGAGAAAGCTTGTTGGCTGGATGCCTTTTACCTACTCACAATTGTCTTAATTAATTCCCCAGAATATGTTGCATCGTCATTCGATGATTAAAGGCAGTGTGATCCTAAAATTACAGTTTCTTTAGACAGTAGTCACCCAAATTAATTTTATAGGAAATACAAATATGGTCAATTATATCTACTGGCTATGAACTATTATTTGTTCTGGCAACCGGCAGCTGACTTCTACTCTTAATTTGCAGTAGATAATATAACTGGGAGCCTGCTATTTTTTTCCAGGCTAAAGTGGAGAAATTTAAACCAATGCTTTCTGCTTACTAATCTGAAAATGTGTCGCTTTTGCAAGTAGGGATGAGCATTAATTTAAGACAAATAAATTTTGGATTCTGAAGCACAGACAATATGTTTTTGAGACAATGTATTGCAATACCATTGGCATATTTTGGAAACTAGAACAAACAGCCAAATATATGCAACTATATGTCTTTTAAATTTGTGTTGCTTTGGCTTTCACACACACTCACTCACTTTGAAATGGGAATAATATAACACAACTTAACTGATTTCTTTGTTATCTAATCATTAATAACTGAGAAGTTGATTACAACGGCAGTAATGGCCCATTATATAAGCTGATTTAATGATTCCACCAGTGACAATTGGACATTCTTCTGAGTGTCAGCAACAGGAAATAAAACCCAGCATATTGTTTCAGCGCAGCGTTGCGGGAAAGAGGCAACGGCAGGCATGAAGCTGCTTTTATTGATTACAATGAGATTACAACCTCTCTGTTTCAGCATGGTTAGCTCTTTTACCTTCAGAAAACAAAATGACCGATTACATCAAGTTAGCTTGGCAAACTCCCTCCAAAACATTATGATCCAACATCCTGACACCCTGTTTCAGGGTTCGAGTTCTTTGAGGCCAGCGCCAAGGACAACATCAATGTGAAGCAGACGTTCGAGCGACTGGTGGATATTATTTGTGAAAAGATGTCCGAGAGCTTGGACGCCGCCGACCCAGCCGTCACCGGAGCCAAACAAGGGCCTCAGCTGACCGAACAGCCCACACCCCCCCACCAGGACTGTGCATGCTAAAGCTTGGCGAACCCCACCTCATCCCACCGTCAACCCATTATCAGGTCCCTTCACCAACCCAACCTTAGCCCTTCTTTCCCGATGCCCCTATTAGTCCACATGGGTGGTACTCACTCTGGTCCTCCCTTGACCATCCTCTGTCTTCTGCTCCTCTTACTTGGGTCCTCTCTGTGGTCTTAAATTATTGACCTGAAGCTCTCTATCCAGCGTGTAGCTTTTTCTCCTCTCAAACAAATGCTTTCTGGGTGTCAGCCTTTGTTGGGGACTGATGGAAATCAGCCATTTCATTATGTTTTCCCATTAAGAATCAGTCATTTGGAAAGAGATTGCTGATATTGAAGCCTAGTAGTACATATATGCTGGTCCTTCCTCTCTCTGTGAAATACTGCGTAAGTAAACGTTTGATTTAACATAACTCCTCATTCCAATCTAGTATTTCTGTCCAACTGACTTTTTTCTTTACGATACATTTGTACCTTTTTCTTTGTTAGATCATTTCATGCATAACAACAAATAAGCAAGGAATATGCAAACAAAATTGATTAATCTAAAGAACCCAGAAGAGATGCATCTTTATTTATTACTTGTTTTAAATGTGTATGTAAATAATAGTAATAATAATAATAAGTATATGATGTCCAAGTTACACATTTCAAAAAATAGATTTTTTTGTAAGTATAAAGATCTACAGAGAGATATATGAAATATGAAAGATCACTGTTGTAGATTTTCTATAAATCCATTTACAGTATTGTGCAAAAAATTTTAGGCACCTTGAAGTCGAACTAAGGACATTAATTTGGGTAGTAAGTGTTTTAATTAGAAATAATAATAATAATAATTATATATATATATATATATATATAATATATATATATATATATATACACACACAAATAAACACATTCCAAATAAATTACTTTTGTTCGACCTTTCAGGTGCCTAAGGCTTTTCCTCAGTACAGTTGGTGTTGTTGAAGTAATGTTACTGTCATCCTCATTTGGACGTGTTATTTACTTGGATTCCCTTTAGCTTTTGCCAAAGCATCAGCGACTCTTCCTGGGGTCCATATAAAACATGACAAGTAAATAACTTTCAAGTAAACAAAATACAACTAAAGAAATGCAACAGTATAAAGAAAACAAACAATACAACGGGTGTGTGTGTGTGTGTGTGTGTGTGTGTGTGTGTGTGTGTGTGTGTTAGAGTGTGTTTTTCTTCGTGTTTTCTATGTGTCTGTGCGTGCATATTTGCAGCAGTCCCTTTTGTTCCATGACATGTTGTTTTATGTTTTTTTAAATTGTTATTGTGCTGTTTTTCTGGATTATATTAAGGGACAGTATTAAGGGACAGTTAACCCAAACTATAGTGACATATTGATTTTCTTACCCTGTAAAAGGTCTATGGACACGGTGTAACAGCAATCCATGCTTTGATTTAATTCCCCTGGCAATGTTAAAGCTTTTGTAGCACAAATCCCATTTGAATCTTGGGACCAATGTTATAATATTTGACCAAATCATCCAAAAGGATCTAAAGTTTATTGTGCAGCTTACCAAAATCACGTAGCTGATTTCCGCATAAGGCGTAAAAAACATTAAGATAGGTCCAATGACTTAATTTGAGAAAGATTTTAGCATTTGGCAACAGTCTTTCCAGGGAAAATGTGCCAAAACATAGATTGTTGTCATACCTTGTACACAGGTTACAGGGTAAGGAAACCAATATGTCTTCTTTTAATCAATATGTCATCTTTTAACCATCCTTTGTAGCTGTAAGGACATTCCCATGCAATCATCACTCTGTATAACACTGTTGTGAAACTGAATTTTTGTTTTTGGACACGGGGACTGTATGTCTTGGCTTTTGCTACCCCTCAGATATGCTAATACACTTAGCGACATTAATGCTAATTTGCAGGGACAGAGGCTGAAGCCACGGAATCATAGCATAGCTGCAGCATATTAGCTCAGCTCAATGTTTACACCCATTTCAATTGTAATTTGTAGTTTTTTGAGAAATAATTAACTGCACTGTGCATGCCATTTTAAGAGGCGGTATTTGGCAACTAATAAATTGACAAAAAAAATTGACTGCACATTTGAGATTAAAAAAAGATCAATCATACCATCAAACATCCTGTACAATAACATCAGTAATCAAACAATATTTTTGATCAGGTTGGCTTTTTATTTGTCAAAGGCTGTTTTTGTACCACAGCCTATAAATCTGTTGAGTGCTTAATGCAATTATGGCTAACAATCTAGTCTGTAAAACAGAACAGACACGAACAATATTGGAACGGACATTAAACATAAAATGTACAGACTAAATTGCTAACTATATTGCCTTATATATTTCAGTGATGGCTTTTATTTTGAAAACGAAATTCTCAGTTAGTGCTGCAAGCATTATATCCTGCTGCTAGAAGAACAGTAATGAAGCCTTGTATGGCCATCACTAGTTAGCAGTGAGTGTGTTATTTCAACAATTTGCTAAAGCATGTGTAAATATGAAATGCTGAACTCTTTTGGGACTAATTGAGAATAGTTTTGTCAGCTGTTTCATTTAGGCACAAAACACAAGTGAAACTTTTTCTTTGAATTGACATTCAGTCTCATTCCAGGCAAGCTCCCATCTTAAGGAATTGAAATCTTACTAATTGTATGTGATTGAAACCAGCATCTCCCTTAAACCTTTCATTATGTTTACAATATTTTCCTATATTGTTGTTGATCAGTGGTTGGCCTTTACTAGAACAGATGAGTGCGAAAAAACAAATAGATCAGTCTTTTAAGCATCCTCAATTGTTGAAATTGGTGAGTCGTGTCTCACGATGAAGATAATTGTTTAACAATAACAAAAATACAAATGCAGTACCAACAACATTTAATCAGCTTGAATTTGAGTACCTTGCAATCGAGCACACATTTTCAACATTATCTTGTTCGCTTATACTATGACTATTAAGTTTGCCATCTCAGTAGTATCCAGATACAGCCCTTCAGTAGACTGTCATTTTCTTCTCCAAAGCTGTCTTCCTTCCTATGAAACAAACTTAAAACATTTTAGTCGTATTTTTCTTGTGTGGATTGTGTTGTGTTTACTCCAGGCTTGCAAAAAAGAAAGAAAAAAAGTCAGACGCTCGTATTTTATCTGCATTTGTCTTAGGCCTGCTTGTGAATGAAAATGTCACTTTCTTTAACGCGAAGCAATATGCCGTACAACTTAACAACACATCGAACATAGTAGAGGTTTGCTGACAGTGAATCTGCTATTAGCACATATCATTATCATTTGTGTCTTGTTTTTTTTCTTTTAGGATATCTATGTAAACAAAAAAGTATGGAAACACACAGGTTTTAGGATTTTCCATGTTGGGGTATTAATATATGTGTAATTCTTAGGTTAATTGTCAAAGTGTGTTGGGTCGTTTTCATTGCTGCTATTTTTGGGTAGAATTGAACTCAAGCCGTAAATATTAAAAGGGTGAATAATCATGTTAAACTGACATTTTAGGTTACATAAATGAATATAATAAAGGTTCAGTAGAGAAATAAAATTGGCCTTGACTACACGTGTTGAAATGTACCACGAGTATCGTTGAACTGAAGATTTTTTATTTTGTTGTGAATGTGACCTTTTTTCCAAGTCAAGGTTTGATTTGGAAACAAGTCAAACCTTGATTTGCCAGGTAGCTATGGCACTGTTCATTTTTCGAAGACCCAAAGTGTTGCTTGTTTTGGGAATTTATTTAATCATTTTATTTGTTGTTTTTTAAATTGTGCATCCACTGAACACTGTTCTGTAAAGTACCGTTGACTTGATTTTTACTTTTTTTCTATTGTGGGAATACAACAACGATTATATTCTGTAGTAGTGTAATAACAGTAAGGGAGTATGGTGGCAAAATGTTACAACATCAACATTATAGAACCTGCTGTATATGTTGTGGAATTCAATGACAAAAATAAAAGTTTGTGCTGTTAGTATTGCACTTCTTTGTAATTATTTAATTAACCACATACTTGTGCATCTTACATAAACATGCAACTGCATACACACATTCATAGGTTTCAGGGGTGTCATTGTTGTCCTCATTGGCCGGCCTAATTTCCAGCATTTGTATTACAATCCAGGCCCTCTATTTACACCACTGTCCACACTTCTTGGTCTGTTGATAAACATAGACCAACAGGCTGTTCTGAGGAAAATTAGTATACCATTAATTTATTGTCTGAATATATGTACCATGGTGTGGGACATTACATGCAGTACTGATTTATTTCATGGGAAAGCATATTGCTTACTTTATGTTTTGGTTGATCTTTTCTTATTAGGGCAATCTACTCTGACAGCCACGGTAAGGACTCTGACCACATTGTGAAAGAAAGTACTTCATGAACATGTATTTTAGTGTGACATGTGTTTCTAAAAGAAAAATATATTTTTAATTTGGCAAAAAGTGAGTGTGTTGTGTTCAGTCAAATGTTTAAAGGAAAATAAAAAGTTTTTTTTATGATCTGTTGTGATAATAGTTTTGTAATAAAAGACCACATACCTGTGTAAATCGTACCAAAGCAATAAAAACTTATAGTAATGTAATGTAAAGCAAGCTAATCTCATCTAGTCTTGCTCACTGGTGTCTATGCTACCATGGACCACTTTTGCAGACACAGATTAAGACTAGTCTAGGACTAAAAAAAGCAAGCTCAATGGAGCTTTCAACTGAACTTGATTTTTTTACTCCTTGACTAGGCTTAATCGGTGTCTGTGAAAGTGGCCCTATATCTTAAGAGTGGCCTCTGACACTGCAGTCAAAGCTGCATTCCATTTTGGACACTGGGAAGAGTAGCTAGTCATCATAAAACAAATCCATCAAGCTGGGACCATCTGTTTCATGAGCATATGGCTGTCTATGGGTGCCTATACTGTATATTTATCACCATGTTGTAACATTACCTGTGAAGCGAATACAGGCCTGATTTATAACAACTATGACAGTACTAAACAAACTTGGGCCTATAAAAATGGTTTCATAGGTACACCTGCTAGTTGGCCTGACGGGGTGGTATAGCCAGCACTCAACTTAAGTCAAATTTGTTGATACAATGAGTTAAAGTCAGTCAATTGCACAAACTCATCTACTGGATAGCAGTTACAATCTGCAATAGGGATATCAAATTACACCAGCAGAGGTCACAAGACACCATAAACAATTCAGAATTCAGCCAACAGACTTCCTGTTAGAAATGGATACATTTGTATCCAAAATGTTGATTCTAAATGCAACAATGTCACAATGGAATCCCACTGTGTCAGCATAGGTCTAACAATGTAGCAAAACATGTACCATGGGCCCAAACTACTGTAGTCTGGTGGCTCATACTATATAGTGCATATGTGCTACATAGGTACTGTAGGCTCATGATTGGGTTTTAATGTTGAGTTGGACCAAAGTTTTAATTAATTTGAATTCCCAAATATGTAACGGGCAATGCCCTACTGCACCCCATCATTCAGCTTCTTATACAAGAACAACCAGTATAAAGGATTGCTCTCACTTGGGAAAACATTGTGTGCAAAATCTGTCTGTTGTTGTTGCAACAAAAGTTTCCAGAAAGTGAACCAGCAGAAAGCTAAACATGTGTCTTGTATTCTTAAGCGAGGTTTATTTGATAACAGGAACCAAGTAAAAATAGGAATGTGAAAGTAAATATTCAGTGCAACATAAGATGACAGCTTCACATTGATAAAAGAAAACACTGAAACAGAACACTGCGGAGCGCTGAATATAAAATGTCCATATTATCAGCTCATAAGTGCTTGCTTGTAAACGTTAAAAGGCTAAGAAATTGCATGCGCCCAATGACACCCTGTAAGGTAACATTCGAGTTTGTCAATATTCTGCCATGCAAATACTTTTTTGAATGTTCAATAAAAAGGCTATGATATCATAATACATGGTTAACTGGTTTGGTCCAGTCCTGGGATTTCAGTACACCCTTGATAAATAGTATGTAAACATTGTACAAAAATCAACATTAGTGAAGTTTTCACTCTATAAAGTCGATGGCTCTACACAAACACAATGGTGACATTTTAGAGCCAACAAGATAACAGTCTACTGAGCTTATTTATGCTGCTTGACCAATGTCCTGCGACTAGTACACTTGAATTTGATGTGGCAACATATGGCAACCACTGTTAACATGATTCAAAACCTTTTGTTTTAGCTGAGCCACTTGCTCCCGGAGCACACTTGCCGTTGAGGCTAAGTCATTGTTTTGAGTTTTAAGGGACTTGACTTTGTCTTCCAATCTAGATATCCTCTCCAGTTTTCTCTTTCGGCACTTGGACGCAGCAATTCTATTCCGCTGCTTTTTCCTTTCTGCCTTAATGCGCTCCTGTGTATCCATGTTGATTGGAGACAGTGGTGGACTGTCGCCGAAGCTGTGCACGTCAGGAACTGTTTGCGGCTCATCCTTCAAAGATTGCAGCCGGGTTTGCGCTTGTTGCTGTTGTGTTCCACCTAAATGATGAGAGGGTGGAGGTGGGAAGGGAACTGTGTCTGTAGAGTAATTGACAGTGGTGCCCAAAGGCCCATTGCCATAACTGTTCAAGTTCGTATAGACGGGCAAGTCCATATGTACAGTGACAGGAGCCACGTTGGTGCCTAGGTCCAGACTGTTCGTTTGAGCGCACGTCCCACCGTTAAGCTGGTTCTGTTTGTGCAAGTCCTCGAGAGCCTTGACGAATCCCTCGGCAAACTCCTGTTCGTCACTTATCGACTTGGGGTAAAGGAACTGAGAGGTCGGTGTTGTTGTGACCATTCCGTTGGACTGAATTATAAGTCTCTCCAGCTCTGGGGAGGCCAGTTTCAGCAGCCCAAGGTCCGGTGAGTTGAGAATGTTTTCGGCATCGCGGAGATGGGGCTTTAAGTTCGTGGCATCTGCCAAGTTTAAATGTATGTCCTTCTTCATCATATTTCCGTAAGACTAAATCTTAAAATGACAGTAGCTGTAAAAAATCAGCACACTCTCATGACAAAGATAGTGGTTCCCATAACTTTTCAGTTGTCGAAACAATGCTTATTTTAAGTAAAAAACAAATGAAATGCGCTTTAAAGGTTTCTCTACCCCTTATCCAATTTACGTGTAGTAGACACCTTTTCCTCCAATTATCGAGGACTTTCGCTTTTCCGTATTAATAAACAATTGATAGCACACAATCTATGATAAGCCTCCTGCCTCAAACGTGGTAAAAAATGTCTATGGTTTCGCCCGCACGCTGCCGCTAGCTTTTCTATCCTCGTATGTTCCATTATGTCACTTCAGAGCTCTCAGATTGGACAGAAATGACGTTTCGTCGTCTTTTATTTGAATAAGGGGACGTCCTAGCAGTATTGCCATGGAGAAGGCGGATAAACTGCAAACAGTGCAGTGCATTGTGGTTTGATGTCATAGCAAACCTTGAATCGAGACGTGGGGGTTGGTCATGTTTTCTTCCCTGTTCTATTGCTTTTGCTTTTTGTACAGTAAAACAACTAATTCTTTCTTAGACAAATGTTTTTGCGCTAAATGCAATTGCAAATCCATTCCCTTTATCTTATCAAAGAATCGTGATGTAAGTAAACAAGAAACCAGGCAAGCCTAGTCCAGTCCGCCCGCAATAGGAATTATGGCTCTTTCGAGATTCGAACCCAGGTCGCCCACGTGAAAGGCAATGTTGTTAAACACAACCTCTTTTGCTACTGGCTGTTTTAACAGTTAATTGGCCATTCAGCGTATTAGCCAGTAATAGGTTTTACCGGTATCTACTAATTTACTGGAATAGTCCTAAGAATTGAGCAGTTGCTAGCGAGTCTGCAAATGCTATTTCATTTCATGGCATAAGAACATATTTTTTTATTTCATGGCATAACAACGTACTTTTTTCTTTCATTCGTGAATGACGTTAATACAATAACCATCAATAAAGGTGACGATAACTAACTTTTTCATCAAGTGAAAAGACGACAGAATCGTGGAATCTACCAAAAATAATAAATAAATGACGTTACTCTCAATTGATTCGAAATTATGTCTTCCACATGAGAGGCACTGTCCTCAACCACTACACCACGGCATTACACGTTTCAGCAGTCGCTAGACTCCTTTGAGGATTGTGTTAAACTGACTAACGTTTCTTATTACGTTTACCTCCACCATAGCGTCTATGGACTGTATTGCTTTTGCCACTGGCTGTTTTAACAGTTTATTAGCCAGTAATAGGCTTACTAGTATCTACTAACGTCCTAGGAATAATCATAAGAACTGAGCAATTGCTAGCGAGACTGAAGATGAACTTTTCCATGCCAGAAACAGTCGCAATATAACCGTATACAGTTTCAGTTAAGGCTAACGTAACTACTTTATGTTGTAGGCAGCAAATATGTTTGTCTATCCTGACCCAAAACGCATGCACGGATGCGTACTTCGAAAATCCACCAGACAGTCGTAATATAACCGTAAACTGCCAGCGAAGTTGTCATCTATATGGAACAAATCATTATGCATACTTAGCTTCGTCTGCGAGGAGATACGAATTCGGGACCTATAGTTTGCAGATTCGCTTCTCTAACCACTATGCTATTTAACAAGGTATAGTCAGTCAGCCAGTCACATTCGCTCTTCTTGGCCGGCTCCGCTTACGCGGTCCGGCAAAAAAGAACAAAGCAAATGGAGAACATACTTGGCTATGATTGTTTTTATGATACACTTTAGTTATAAAACAGAATAACACACTATTTTGACTGTAACTGATTAATAAAGATGAGTGTTGTTACAGAGTCAATAGTCCAGTTACTAATTAATATTAAACTGCTTGACACAATAGCAACAAAGTAGACATTCAGTAATTGTTAAAAGACGTACAGGGGAGACATCTATCATATATTGGTCCTATAGTCCCCAGTTACATGTTAAGAGCTGGATGAGCACGAATGCCTCTATCACAAACACACATAAAACAATGAATATCCCATACCTCTTAATCAGCCTCGCCTGTGTCATCCTGTCTATGTGCAGTATAACTAGTTCATGTTCCTAGTGTGCAGTGGGGATACACAGTTCTTGCTTGGTTATGGACAGTCCTGTATGAGCCAAATAACCTGTAAGTACACCAACTTAATCTATGTTTAACCCCACTCAATTCAGCCACTGAAACAAATACTTATACTGGCTGACTCCTCTTTAATACAATTGCAGATTTATAGAAGAGCTGTAAGGTTGATTGGAATATGGTCCCCTGATGTCAAGATCGCAGACTCAGGTCCCATGCTGTTTTTACTTAATCTAAAACTAACTATCCTTTAAGTCTTGGATAAAATAGACTCTGAACTAGCTACTCGTATTCATTAGAATATCAGACTTATGTGTACAAAGTCAGTATAGGAAGGTCTAGACTTTCTGCAATTACTCTATAAAACTCAAATATGGTCATATTACAAGAACATATTGTTTTAACACCTAGAAGTGATAGGAAAACCACAGAAACATTTCCTCCCTATTTTCCTGCTGCCACTCAGCATTTACAACATAAATTGCCCTTATCATATCCTGTGTTCATACAGGCATTTGGCACGCCGAGTGTTACAATGAGGAGGAGTGTGTGCGTCACAGGCAGGCCCATCTCTGCAAGGCATTGTGGGGGTGGACCACGTCTGCCTGTGATGTCAGAGAGGAAGCAGCGACTGATATATCGGTGGCGGAAGTAAGGGGCGAAAAGGGGAGGGGCAAGTTATTTCTAAATACAACATAGTAAAGGATGCAGGGGTGGTCCAGTGACAAAGAAAAAACTACCAGTGGCGGATCAAAGAGGCTGTAACAAAAATAGTCTGTAACAAAAAGAGGCTGTAAATAACAGTATTTTTAAGCTGCAATGTGAACACAGCTGCTGATATACTTGGATTGTAAAACAGCTACCATAGATGGTTTTGGGGCATGTAGACAAAGTGTACATTTACGTTCACGATACATATTATGGCATAATTTGAAGGCTTGATGATTTAATGATTACTGTCTATGAGTCTGGATATCCATGTGAATAAGTACATACACACACAGGAAAGTTGGCTATTATACTAAATATTTGGATAGATATGAGCTAAATTCCAAACACATCAATTGATAAAGGTAACCTAATTTAACAAATCACATAAAAAATGGGTTCACCAAAACAGGTGAAAATGATTCAAAAATCATTAGAGAGTAACTTCCATAAAGATTAGGAACTTGGCCTGGTTTGGTCTTAACCATACAGGTGGGTGGTGACACAACAGGGCAAGAACACAAGAAAGATTATTAATTCCCTTGAGTCTGTGAGAGTTTACAAACCCACTTCCAAGGAATTCAAAGCACATCATGTAATTTTCTGATGAATCATCTACAAAGAGAGAAATGTCTATACCACTGGCAATCTACATAGGAAAGATCACCCCCCACCAAATTCAGGCCAAGAGCTGACCGAAAGATCCTCATAGAAGTCTCCAAGAACCCCAGGGTATCATCAATTAATCTACTGGCCTCTGTTGCAAAAAGTTACATGAGTTAACTATCATAAAGAAACTGTACAAAGAAGTCAGGAAGGAAGATGCCGCTACTCTCAAAAAGGAGACACAACTGACGTTTGTCAGACAAAACCTGGGTGAAGACCAACACTACTGGAACAATGTGCTCTGGACAGAGAAGTCAAAGGTAGAGTTTTTTGGCAGAATTGCAAGACTCCATATTTGGAAAAAACAAAACACTGCCTTTTGACAGATGTACTTCTTACCAACCGTGAAGTATGGAGACAGTGGCATTATGGTTTGGGGTTGCTTTTTTGCCATAGCACCCTGACCAACTTGCCATTATTGAGTGAACTGTGATTTCCATATTGTAACAGAGAATTCTTGAGAAAGTCTGGTCATCTGTCCAAAAGCTGAAGCTGAACCTAACATGACGCCAGGTCCCCCTTTTTTTAAAATCCAATGAAATGTCCTTTTCTCACCATATTTCCTAAACAACACGGCTCCAGTAAGTGCCCTCAATCCTTTTGAATATGTTGACAACTTGAGCTTTCCTGAGAAGTTGAAAAATATGAAAGCCAACCATCCAATATTCTAGAACACATTTTTTCCTTCAGCTTTTAGCATTTCGCATGGCTTAGTCCTTAATTTTACCTATCAGAAATAACACCCAAACCTAAACTAAATACCTAACCGTAACCTTAAAGGAGAATTTGTTTTCCTCCAACTTGATCTTCCTCACAGTGAATTTAGTCTATGGGCCAAAAGAAACTGTTATCCATTGCAACATTTTCTTAAAACAGCAATTACAAACTTCAGCTACCTTTAGTGTCTATGCGATCTAAAAAATCTATGTAACAAAGGCATGCTTATGGTTTATGGCCAAATCACCTCCATGTTACATCCAATGTGGAGCAGATTTTAGGTGCTCTTGAGAATTTTTTCTCAAGCCTAGTCTGAAAAAATCTAAATGTACAGGGACTTATACATAGTCCGGAGACATGATAGTCTGGCTTTCCATTGTGACTTCGCTACACTGTGCAGATCTACAGTGGACCCCCCATGGGACATACACTTAAACTGGTTATATTCCCAACCAATGTGGCAGCATATCATGTCCCCAGCCAATTCCCACTACAGTTGTGCTCATAAGTTTGCATACCGTGGCAGAAATTGTGAAATTTTGGCATTGATTTTGAAAATATGACTGATCATGCAAAAAAAACTGTCTTTTATTTAAGAATAGTGATCATATAAAGCCATTTATTATCACATAGTTGTTTGGCTCCTTTCTAAATCAGAATGATTACAGAAATCATCAAAATTGTCCTGATCAAAAGTTTACATACCCTTGAATGTTTGGCCTTGTTACAGACACACAAGGTGACACACACAGGTGAAAAAGGCAATTAAAGGTGAATTTCCCATACCTGTGGCTTTTTAAATTGCAAATAGTGTCTGTGTATAAATAGTCAATGAGTTTGTTAGCTCTCACGTGGATGCACTGAGCAGGCTAGATACTGAGCCATGGGGAGCAGAAAAGAACTGTCAAAAGACCTGCATAACAAGGTAATGGAACTGTATAAAGATGGAAAAGGATATAAAAAGATATCCAAAGCCTTGCAAATGCCAGTCAGTACTGTTCAATCACTTATTAAGAAGTGGAAAATTCAGGGATCTCTTGATACCAAGCCAAGGTCAGGTAGACCAAGAAAGTTTTCAGCCAAAACTGACAGAAGAATTGTTGGGGACACAAAGAAAAACCCACAGGTAACCCCAGGAGAAATACAGGCTGCTCTGGAAAAAGATGGTGTGGTTGATTCAAAGAGCACAATAAGACGATACTTGAACAAAAATGAGCTGCATGGTCGAGTTGGCAGAAAGAAGCCTTTACTGCACCAGTAGCACAAAAAAGCCCAGTTACAACATGTCCGACAACACCTTGACACGCCTCACAGCTTCTGGCACACTGTAATTTGGACCAAAATAGAACTTTATGGTCACAACCATAAGCGCTATGTTTGGAGAGGGGTCAACAAGACCTATAGTGAACAGAATACCATCCCCACTGTGAAGCATGGTGGTTGCACACCGATGTTTAGGGGGTGTGTGAGCTCTAAAGGCACGGGGAACCTTGTGAAAATTGATGGCAAGATGAATGCAGTATGTTACCAGAAAATACTGGCAGACAACTTGCATTCTTCTGAACGAAACCTGCGTATGGGACACTCTTGGACTTTCCAGCACGACAATGACCCTAAGCACAAGGCCAAGTTGACCCTCCAGTGGTTGCAGCAGAAAAAGGCAAAGGTTCTGGAGTGGCCATCACAATCTCCTGACCTTAATATCATCAAGCCACTCTGGGGAGATCTCAAACGTGTGGTTCATGCAAGATGACCAAAGACTTTACAAGGCATTTTGCCAAAACGAATGGGCAGCTATACCACCTGCAAGAATTCGGGGCCTCATAGACAACTATTACGAAAGACTGCACGCTGTCAATGATGCTAAAGGGGTCAATACACAGTAATAAGAACTAAGGGTATGCAGGCTTTTGAACAGGGGTCAGTTCAATTTATTTCTTTGTTGCCATTTTTTGTTGTATGATTGTGCCATTCTGTTATGACCTACAGTTGAATGTGAATCCCATAACAAATAAAAGACATGTTTTCTTTACAAATGGTACATATATTACCAATTCTCCAAGGGCATGCAAACTTTTGAGTACAACTGTAGTTTGTTCAATTTCAGAGTAAAAACAGGAGCCCATGACAATGTGCTATGTCAAAACTCTGAGGAGATTGTGAAGTCTGGACATTGTCTGACTCACTGCTCCCAACAAGAATCTGGCAAAACTATTCATAGTCTTGGGCCAAGGCAGTCGGTTCCGACCGTGTTACAACTGTGGACTGGCCAGGGGCCAGGCTATAACCCATTCCAGCCTAATCGCAGCTTAATCCGATTGTCCTAATGGGCCCCACTCATAAGTATCCATACAAATGTGCCAAACATAAAAAATAGCCACATCCTTAATCCGCCTTTCTTTACCTGTGACAAATGATCAACTCAAGTCATCTCATGGGTTAACATGATAAGGGATGTGGGATCACTGAGTGACGATTCCTTTCAGTCGTTTGCAATTTGTGCCTCATTATATTGTGCAGACTACTCTGAAGTGGGTTATTTAAAAGCTATTTGTTCTTTGTACCCATGGAGACAGTAATTGTTTTTCATTTTAAATACTGTTCAAATTCTAGGTATTCACTTATATATTATTGTTTCATCATTCCCCATATAATGTTTATTGAGAGCTGACAAGGCTGCCATAAAATGTTGAAGTGTCATGTTAATGAATCATAATGCAGAAACTGCACTGCCAACTGCTTTGTGTCTTTGCATCAAACTTTGCCAAAAGTTTACATTACTCCAGTCAACTCTCCCTCAGAAACTGAGACTACTAATTTGAAATGCCTGAAGAATTAACAATACTTGTATATGTGTGTGTGATCCTGGTTGTACTATATATGTGGGGACCAGTAAATCCCCAAAAGACAGCAAGACATGACAGTTCAGCCTCAAAAGTTTTGTTTTTAGCCGGTTGCCATTTGGAAAATGGCAAATTCCGGCATAAGTTTAAGGTAAAACTTAAAATTGGGGTTAATGTTAGCCTTGGGGTTCTGCCTGGGTAAGGTAAACTTTAGACACATTGTAAGAAAACTGCCTAAAACAGAGTGAAATTAACTTTAAGTATCCACATTATTCCACAACGTATGTTTTCAACTTAATACTTCAAGTAAAAAAAATAATTCAGCAAATATATACAAATGGCAGATTTAGAGAACACATTTTCAATTGCTTTCAATTAAGTAAGTATCTCTTATAGTTCATGACTACAAATAAAAAATGTAATCCAACAATCTTGATAATCAATAGTCCAGTGGAAATGTTCAATGCTTGTACAATTGATATCAAAGGTCTACACACTCTTAGTGAGAAGGCAGCTTTTGTCGATGTAAAGGCTGAAATCAAGACAAATCATGTTGACCTTTTATCACCTTTATTAACTAATCTTGTAACCAACAACATAAGTGAAAAAAGAAAAAAAACAAAAAATGGTAATGCTTGGGCTGTGAAGTTGTGCACACCATGCAACAAGCTCGTTTTGCTTGGATTACAGCAGTAGGTCAGTTGAATAGGTCTCCATCAACCAAGCATACCTTTGCAGGTGTTAAAACTGAGTCAAAAGGTTAGATTCATATGATATTTTGAATGCAAGATCAAGCTGATAAACAACAATCACAATGTTTTCACAGCCTGTTTTAGTTCAGATTAACCCAGGGTGCCAATCATTCTACAGGGCACTATACTTATTTGCTGGCAGGTAAATACTTATGCACATCAATCCCAAAAATCCCCATTAAAACTATTTTATCTCAATCTGCAATGCAAGAAAATGTGCACTATAATCCAAGGAGGAGTAAATGCTTTATAATAACCCTATAATCCAAGGAGTTTAACAGTGTGACCGCCTGGGGATAAAAGCTTCGTTTCCAATTGTCTCTCTGTCCTGATAATGATTGTCGTGAAACCTCCTTGCTGGATGCACCACAAAACAGCCCTTGGCCCCCAGGTGGCTGAAGCCTACGATGTTCTGGGTGGCCATTCTCCAGCACTGGAGCCAACAACCCGGATGGCTCTCGCCCTCTCCTGCCTCCTGACGTCATTGATCTGCTCCTCAGTTTCTGTTTTAGCATTGAGGAATAGGTTGTTTACCTGCTACAAAATTGCAATGTGTCCCAGAAGGCAGGTGGAGGCGATGTGGCCCTTGAACAGCCTCAAGAGACTTCATGATGGTCGATGAGGTGCTACTCGCCTGTAGTCATTTAAATTGGCCACTATGGCATTTTGAGGTATTCGAAGTGGTTGATAACTTGAAGAAGGGGTAAAGGCTGAAAGGTACAAAGTAAGCGTTTTTGCAGCGTCTTACCGTTAGAATGAGCTACTGCAGCAGTTTCATGGCACTGGTCTTCAGTTCCGTTCCAGTGATGTGCCCTCCAGTTTCAGTGACGTAGTTTCAACATGTAGGTGATGTTCCGCACTCACGGTTAAGGGGGAAACCCTTTGTGCAAGCAGGTAGATGTGTAGTTTCACATGCAACGTTAGAGGCCTACAGCGGTTCATGAGATACTGCCGCGCACGCACATGCACGCGCACACACACAAACACAAACACTCTTGAAGCCACAAACCAAAACTAAGCTCAAGCACTTGGCAGTGTTTTTTTGATTTTGTTTTTGATGCTCAGATGTGTTGACAGCCACACAACACACAATTGAGCACACAGGTGGAAATCTAAAACTAGTTGATTCATCAACATCATCATCATCATCCATGAGATCTAGAAAAAAAAAATACTGAAAGGTAAAATGGGTCCACAAAACTGACATTAAGAGTTTTTCCATTCACTCTCATCTCACTTTTTAAAAGAAAAAAGGCATGCAAATAAGTGATGTGTGGGGAGAACCCAATGGAAAGATAATGATTAGCGGTTTAGCATCAATTCAGCAATAATTCTTAGGAAACATGAATAATTAATATTCAGATTGGAAAAAAGCAAGCAGGCTTTTTCCTTACACCCAGGGGACATGTGTTCAGGTTGCCATGGGGTGGGACTAAAGTTGAACGCCGAAAAGTCATTCACATCTCATACGAGATTGCATCGCTTTTGAATCTCTTGCGGCTGCCACAATCCAGAGGACTCCAATCAGACATATTGGCCGAGCCGTACTCATGAGTTCATTTGAAAGACAATTGCAAGCTCAAATTCGATCTGCTATCGATTACCAACCTGAAGCTGCAGCTGTTAGTGATTTCAAAGATTGATGAATAAACAGAGAATAGAAAGACAGTTTGCTTTGGGGGATAAAAGGCTGGGTGTGTGTGGACTACCACAGAGAAGGAATTCCGTATTTAAAGGGGAATAACAAAATATCTAAGATTTGTTCATAAATTGCTTGAAGTAATTGTTGGTACTCTCTCTATGCACGCAACTTGCGGAGAGCAGGGCGGAGTTATTGTGAGTTTCCTACATTGCTCTCTGGCCCCGAGCCTTACTGCGCCACAAACGAGACATCTTTTGGGAGAGATGTTTGAAAAGGTAAACTTTAAAGCCTGCACATAAAATGTACAGTTAGGTCCAGAAATATTTGGACACTGACACAATTTTCATAATTTTGTCTCTGTACACCACCACAAATGATCTGAAATGAACCAACTGAGATGCAATTAAAGTGCGGACTGTCAGCTTTAATTCAAGGGGTTGAACAAAAATATCATATGAAATGTTTGGGAATTGCAACCATTTTTATACACAATCCCCTTATTTCAGGGGCTCAAATGTAATTGGACAAAATAACACAATCATAAATAAAATGTGCATTTTTAATACTTTGTCGAGAATCCTTTGCACACAACAACTGCTTGAAGTCTGGAACGCATGGACATCACCAAACACTGGGTTTCCTCCTTTGTGTTGCTTTGCCAGGCCTTTACTGCAGCTGTCTTCAGTGGTTGTTTGTTTGTGGGTCTTTCTGCCTTAAGTTTTGTCTTCAGCAAGTGAAATGCATGCTCGATCAGGTTGAGACCAGGTGATTGACTCGGCCGTTGCAGAATATTCCACTTCTTTGCCTTAAAAAACTCCTGGGTTGCTTTTGCAGTATGTTTCAGATCATTGTCCAATTGTAAAGTGAAGCATGGTAGACCTGGATAATGATATGCCTACCTCCTAGAGAGTGTTCTTCACTTGGCTGGATGTTGTGAAGAGGTTTTTCTATACCATGGAAAGCATCCTACAATCATCCATCACTGTAGTCTTCTGTGGACATCCAGGCGTTTTTGTGTTGCAGAGCTCACCAGTGTGTTATTTTTTTCTCAGAATGTACCAAACTGTTGATTTGGCCACTCCTAATGTTCCTGCTATCTCTCTGATGTAATTCTTTTTGCAGCCTAAGGATGGCCTGTTTTACTTGCATTGAGAGCTCCTTTGACCGCATGTTGTGGGTTCACAGCAACTTCCAAATGCGAATGCCACACCTGGAATCAACTCTAGACCTTTTACCTGCTAAATTGATGAAGAAATAACAAAGGAATAGCCCACACCTGTCCATGAAACAGCTTAAGTCAATTACCAATTACTTTTGGTCCCTTGAAAAAGGGACCAAAAGGGTTTAGGAATTACAGCTCTTTACATATTAAAGAGCTGTAACTTAAGCCCATACATAATTTAACTGTAACTTGAATATATTTTGGTAAACAGCCAAAATAAAACTTGTCAGTGTCCAATTATTTCCGGACCTAACTGTATATGGTATGTAGGGGAGATCGGGGCATGTTGTCTCACTTAACTGGGTATGGGCATCCATTTGAATATTGATTTAAAATGGATACCTCATTTTATTTTTATGTGAAATTTCAGATTTACCTTTATCACTCAATCTGAGTAGTTGTGACAGCTAACTTCGGAGTGGGGTTCAAGGCACACGGTTTATCAGTAAGCAACAAGGCACAAGAGCTGTGTGCTATATAACCAGTACATCACAGTTAAGAGTATCCGCTAAATTGGTTACCGACCGCTAAATTGGTTACCGACACAATTAGAGCAGCAAAAAGTGATGTCATACCCATGGTATACAGTCTCATATACCACATCGTTTAGCCTATCAGCGTTCACATTTCAAACCACCCTTTTTATAATAATTGCACTGATGATTTTCCCTGAAAGTCAAAAGAAGCATGAATCATTGGAGTGAACTAAGCCTGGAAGGAATTCTGTGGTTCAGACAAAAAAGTTGACCTGCCCTCAGTGCCAAAACAAATGCAGTGTTTTTAACTGCCTTTTTTCAACATACCCTTCCACTTCATATATGCTTAAAGATATGAGAATTAATTTTAAGACACTAGTGTCAAGTAAGAAAATGTCATTAAGCAACACAAATATGCAAGGTTTTTAGCACTTGTGTTTGACTTGGTAGTGGTGCAATAAAACAGAAGCAAAACAGAATCAAAGCAGTCTTGAGGGTCTGGACATTGACAGATGTCATTACAAGAGAACATGCTGAAGGCCTATGATGTCTCAAATCAGTCCAGCTTTAAGGAAAACTATGTCCTGTAACATCGCGTCTCACAATGACAATGTTAAATCCACTGAAAAACCTCAAATAACTGCCCTGATGACATGCTTCTCTCAGAAAAGCAGCACTGGAATGATCTAATTTCCCCACCTACACCAAAAACAAATATACCAAAACTACAGGAAAGGAAAAGCTTCGCGTTAACATGAATGGTGAAACTGTAGAACAAAAAGAAAAAAAAAATGCTGGTCTAATGCAGGTTTCCATAAATACATGGGCGGGCTGGAATTTTTTCGCCCTGCAGTAAAAATAGCCCCGTTACCCAAGGGAAGCAGTGACGTCCACAGTATGCTGGCATCAGCAGCCGTCACCATCCTCGGGTAGCTCAGAGGGAGGGCACCGACAGCTGTCGCCATGGTAACACCAATATGCAGCGTGACGCATGTGAGAGACGGAGGAGAGCGAGGCTGTGATTGGGCAGGCTGGCGCAGTGGTGCGTGTGTGGGCAAACGAGGCGTGGGAGGATGTGAGAGAAGACGAGGACACAGCGACCATCTCTGGACTATAAACCCACTCCATCCGTCCAGTCAAAACCAGATATCCCTGCTAACATTTCAGGAAAGCAACTAGCTGTAAAAAAAAAATATATATATATATATATATATATATATACATATAAGCTTTAGAAAAAAAGTCAACTGTAGTTTTGATTCAAGGAGACCAAATCCCTTTACGTTTTGAGGATTCCTTTTAGTGCAGTGAGACACAGGTATTCCAACCCATCAGACACAACACACTGAGGCTACAGTAACTTGACATCCTCCCCATTTCAACGTCCTTCCCAGGTTAACCGGCTGCCCCTTGAAGCCAGCAAAGCAGAGTCCTTGCCCAAGTTCCTGTCTGAAACCCCACATTTTCAACGCTTATCTTAACTCCAGAGCCCGGTTAGTGCACGGTTAACTCCAGAGCCCGGTTAGTGCACGGTTAACTCCAGAGCCCGGTTAGTGTACGGTTAACTCCAGAGCCCGGTTAGTGCATGGTTAACTCCAGAGCCCGGTTAGTGCACGGTTAACTCCAGAGCCCGGTTAGTGCACGGTTAACTCCAGAGCCCGGTTAGTGCATGGTTAACTCCAGAGCCCGGTTAGTGCACGGTTAACTCCAGAGCCCGGTTAGTGCACGGTTAACTCCAGAGCCCGGTTAGTGCATGGTTAACTCCAGAGCCCGGTTAGTGCACGGTTGGCCGAGCATTCCCCAGGGCTGGGAGAGGGTGGACGGGCAGGGGAGTCCTTGTGCTAGGTCAACAGTCTAAACAGCGTTTCCTCCAACGCGTTGATTAGGAGACTTCCTGGTTAAGCAAGCCGTGGGATAAGGAGAAAAATGGACAATTGGCTGGTTGTCAAAAATGCAGGAAGATTATGAATTACATTAACCTTGCACGTTACCTGTAAGCTTTGTGTTGGTTGTTTAAACAAGGTGGATGAGGGGCTATTGGGCCCTAGTTAAAGGAAACATAAAGGGTTAGGGGTTAAGGGATTGGTAGCACAGTGGTACTTCTCTCACACACCTTTCTTATAGCAGCTTGCCACAACGGTGTGTAATTGTGGCTTATTAAGACATTAAAACATTGCAATTGCGTACCTATCGATTTAGGAATAAGATAACAAGTGTCTCTCACAATTAAGGCCGCCGCAAAGTAAAAGAAATGCCAGCCAGGTCAGAAAAAGAGCCCATTGGACTGAAACTCCTGTTAATGGAACCTTTCACAACGTCCCCCTAGTGCTGTTAAAAACAAATTACATTCACCACAAGCAGGAAAACACAAGCGTTCTTCATGCCATGAGACACGTTTGGAGAACAACATTCTGTTCATTCGGTCAGATAAGTGCTACATAACCTTTGTATTTAGTTTTGTACGCTTCAAGAAGGAACTGTGGTATACTGGTCTTGTAACATTCATGGGACACAAAACCGATGCTTAGGGAGTTTGGTATTGACATAAGCAGGAAACACTTTGGCTTTATCCAAACAGATGTCAGAGGTAGGCTAATAAAGACTCCATCTCATAACTTCCAGCAGCCTCTTGTCAAAGAGCTCCAGTGTGTTTTACATTTTTGATTATAGCTGTGCATGCAAATTAAAAAGTAAGTTTGAGTTTTGTTGGGTTCTTGTGTTTACTTAAACCTAAACATAGACAATGTTAACTTCAATTAATTAAAAAACAGCCACAATACTTTTCTCATATATTAAAGTAAAGCGAATTTAACAACAAAAATTTATTTTCATGTTCTTACGTAAATAGTCTATTTTACAACATTGTTTTGTGTTACAACATGCAAATAAAATTCACAAAAGTACATTTAGAAACAGCAAATTGGGAAAGAGAAAAATTTTGACATCATCTTAAAGTAACAAGGTATTTCCCCTCCTATAACTGAATCAACTTGTCTCTGTTCCAAGGCAATAAAATTCTTTCAAAAACGTGTGCTTTTCACCGATGACATTACACTGAAGAAACTGGGTGCAGTCAGTTTAAAGACTGTCGGCACAATAAAACAAAAGAACATCGACAAAATATCAATTAAAAAATGGACTGGGGAGTTTTGTTTTTTAAATGGTGGTCCAAATTGTTCATTAAACAAAAACAATAAGTAGGGCAAAAACATTTCCAAACTCAACCTTGCATTTTCAGACCTGCGTGGACTATTCATCCTTCTCACAGTGTGGCCTCACAATTAGTTAAGGTCAAGCTCAACACACGGCTAGCAAATCAGCAGAGGGAACCGTGACGGCCGTTACACCAGCCACTGTGACCATGGACCAATAGCGTTGTCATACTGTGAAACCTACTGTACACTTCTCTCTGATAACCCGTCTCCCTCTCTCCTCAGTGCTGATTCTTGACTCCCTGAGGTTTGGCACCACCTGGCTTCTTCTCCTGCTGCTGCTGGCCTCGGCCCACTCCTGGCATCCCCCGACCACGACCCCCGAACACACCTGGACACAAAGCACGGATACACAGCGTGAATGTAGGGCCGTAACGGCCACGGAATTTCGTTTATTGGTTGATTAGAATAACCAACTAAACAGACAAAAAGTAATGATGAAAGCATTCCTATACTCCACCCATAACCGCACGTGCGTCTTCAACATGGAGCAGGTGAAGGCTACATTGGACACCAAAGACTTTTTACAACACATCACTAATTTCAGCCTAGGAGATGTTTTCTCCTTCCTTTCGGCTTTGGTTCAACACGACGGCCCTCAACCATAACAGGTTGGTGACATGGTTATACAAGAACCGTGCCAGCCCTACTTTGACAGAACAGATCGGGTTTGCCGCTGCAGACAGCAGGGCTCCTTACCCCTGCCCGCGCCTCCTCCTCGGCCCTTGCCCTGCTGTTTGTTCTGCTGCATGCCCCCACGTCCGCGCCCCTTGGACACCAGCTCCTCCTTCACCATGTCGATGATCTCGTCAGGGATACGCAGGTATTTAATGGTGCTCCCTCTGATGTAACACTCGGGCATCCTCCAGAACTTGTCGCCATCCTAAACAACGGCGAGTGTTAAGATCATATCTCAGTGACTTTGCCGACACCCTTGTCCAGAGCGCCTTGCACAAGTGAGTGCCTACATTTCCAACCTGTACCCCCACGGGGAATCGAACCCACAACCTCGGGCGCCACCTGCGCCGTGCTCTACCAGCCGCCCTACACGAGAGGGCGGCTGGTAGTGGCACACATACCCCTACAAGCTGAATGTTTCTACTGTCCATAGTGCCATCTTGTGGGTAGATGTGGGCATTTTTCTGATGCTTTTTAACGGACCGCGTAAGCGGAGCGATTGTCTCTTACTGAGTGAGTGGGTGGGTGCCTGACTGACTGACTGACTGACTACCCATTGTTAAATAGCGTTGTGGTTTGAAATGCAAACTGCCACGTAGGTGACCAGTGTTCGATCCTCACCACGGACAAAACTAATTAGGCGTTAGGATTTGTTCGGGGACAGACTAAAACTTCGCTGGCTATAAGCTTCTGCAGCTACATTATACACTGCTCAGAAAAATTAAGGGAACACTTAAATCACACATCGATGAACGAAATTTATTAAAGATCAAAATCTTTACTGTACGTTGTGTAATTTGTTGAGAACAAAATGACGTAACAATGGTTAATGGAAACCAAAATCACCAACCGATTGAGGGCTGGATTCAAACTCACACCAAAAACCTAAGTAAACAATTGAAATCACAGGCTGTTCCAACTTGCGTGAATTTCATCACGGCAACTTATAATGTGACTCAGTAGTGTGTATGGCCCCCACGTGCCTGTATGCACTCCCGACAACATCTGGGCATGTTCCTGATGAGATGGTGGATGGTGTCCTAGGGGATCTCCTCCCAGACCTGGATCAGGGCATCAGTGAGCTCCTGGACAGTCTGTGGTGCTACTTGGCGGCGTTGGATACATAACGTCCCAGAGGTTCTCAATTGGATTCAGGTCTGGGGAACATGAGGGCCAGTCAATGGCATCAATGCCTCGTCATCCAGGAACTGCCTACACACTCTGGCCACATGAGGCCGGGCATTGTCCTGCACCAGGAGGAACCCATGGCCCACTGCACCAGCGTAATTTCTGACGATGGGTCTGAGGATTTCATCCTGGTACCTAACAGCAGTCAGGGTACCGTTGGCTGGTACGTGGATGACTGTGCGACCCTCCAAGTATATGCCTCCCCAGACCATCACTGACCCACAGCCAAACCGGTCATGCTGGATGATGTTGCAGGCAGCATAATGTTCACTACGGCGCCTCCAGACTCTTTCACGTCTGTCACACGTGCTCAATGTGAACCTGCTCTCAATGTGAACCTGCGAAGAGAATGAGGCACCAATGGCGGACCTGACAATTCTGGTGTTCTCTGGCGTATGCCAATCGAGCTGCACGTTGCTGGGCTGTGAGCACAGGTCCCACTAGAGGACGTCAGGCCCGCATGCCACCCTCATGGAGTCTGTTTCTGACAGTTTGGTCAGAAAAATGCACACCAGTAGCCCGCTGGAGGTCATTTTGTAGGGCTCTGGCAGTGCTCCTTCTGTTCTTCCTCGCACAAAGGAGTAGATACTGGTCCTGCTGCTGGGTTGATGCCCTTCTACGGCCCTGTCCAGCTCTCCTCGTGTAACAGCCCTGTCTCCTGGTATCTCCTCTTGAGACTGTACTGGGAGATACAGCAAACCTTCTTGCGACGGCACATATGGATGCGCCATCCTGGAGGAGCTGGACTACCTGTGCCATCTGAATGGGCTGCAGGTGCAGCCTCATGCTACCAGTAGTGACAAAGACACTAGCAAAACGCAAAACTAGAGAAGAATCAGTCAGGAATGATAAGGAGAGAGCAGTTGTCTATGGCCTCCACCTGCAAAACTATTCCCTTTTTGGGGGTTGTCTTGCTGTTGCCTCTCCAGTGCACCTGTTGTCACTTTTATTTGCACCAAAACAGGTGATTTTGATTCACAATCACTTATGTTTCCTAACTGGACAGATTGATATCCCTGAAGTTTAATTGACTTGGTGTTATACTATGATGATTACATGTTCCCTTAATTTTTTTGAGCAGTGTAGTAAGCCTAAAGTAAAACTGTTTACGGTTATATTGCAATGGACGAACTGCACCGACAAGAAACATATTGCTCTCGATTTCAATTTACATAGTGTAATGGTTGGCTATTCAACTGTCATTGTTTTCTAAAGAAATGAACCAGCCATGGAATGATTGGAGTCATTGTTTTCATTAAAGGTACTGTATAGCTATTTGCTAGCCATCTACAGTAATCTCTTTCTAAATTAACGTACTGAATGTAGCGTAACGATCCTGTTATACTACTTGTTGGTTTGTATGCTAGCTAATGTAGGGAACTAGTTCTGAGAACCGCGGATTTTCAACTAATCAGCTTGACAGTGCAAGAAGTAAACAAACACCACATCGCTACACACATCACGTGCAACAACACCCGCTGTTTAAATAGCGTAGTGGTTAAAGACACAGTCTGTCACACAGGACACCGGGGATCGAATCCAGCCAGGGCAACAACATTCATCCCTTCTAATCATGGGCCGGCAGAACTAGGCTTGCCTGGTTCCTTTTCTTGTTTTTCAGTAAAAGGCTGAGCCATGATGAAAACTATTCCTTTTTGGATGTCACTCTCAAGCAGTCATATATATTTGAAATCGGTGTTCACAGCTCGAGTATCAACAAGTACTTGTAGACAAAACCATTTACCCTTGAGGTGCAGATGACTTCTCTTAAGTTGATATTCATCCAGTTGTCACAACTGACCAAGTGTCCGTTGTACGTCTCTCCATTCTTCAATTCTACTAGCTGAGCAGTAGAGGAAAGAATTGGAAATACATTTAAAGCTTTGAGATTTCATATCTCCCCCCAAAAAACAAGGGACAAATGTATATAAACAACCAGGCAATTAGTTAACAGACGAGACAAAAAAACAACAGGTGAACAAAATACCATTAAACCCTTACCATTGGGTGGTTCTGTGCAGTTTTCAACAAAGATAGAGGTAGCTGGAAATTTCAAATATAAGTTAGATATTCAAAAGGAAACTAGCAGGCAATACTTATGACTAGCTTGCTATGCTAACTAACTTCAGTACTATAACTACGTCATTGGTAGCAATGCAAATCACTGTTAGGCTTAAAGCTATATAGTTCGTCGTATAACCAGCTACACAGAAACTGGAAAATCTGACATAAAATGTAAGCAATGTTTATTATGGTAGCGAGCTATTTCATGGTTATAGTTGGCTAGCGACGAGTAGAATGGACGCAATTCATGAACAATTTAGCAACGTTCATGTTACAGTAATCGTTAGCTAGTCAACCAAGCCACGCTAACCAAGCTAGCTGCATGGTATAACAAAACAACCACGCGTTTCTGCTGTATGGAGCCATTTCACGGTGAAACACAAGCAACTTATTACAGTAATCATATTAATGTACGTAAATTCAATATATACGTACCATTATAACAGAAGATTTCAAATTATTCAACAACTGAACTTAATGTATTTTAAGGCAAATGCCTGCTAGCGGAAGTTTAACGGAAGTTGTCGTCCAAAAGTTAACGAAACCGGCACCACGAACGTCATTACGTCAGACTCGGCGTGGAAAACGAGACGCGAAAAGCAGTTTGAGAAACAAATGATCAGCTGTGAAAGGACAGCAAAATCCGAGACAAAAAAAAGCTTCCTTCCTTAATCAAATTAATCATAACAAAGGAAAATACTCACGTTAGCTAAAAAAGAATATGGACAATAGTAAGCGGACTGTTGTTGTAACAGGTCAGTGGGTTTTCCTCTACTAGTTGATCGACTGTATTGTAGGTAGTCTAACTACTTTCTCTCGTCAACCTCGATAAAAGCAAACTAGGGCGTGCAGCTCATGAATGACTGTAGCTATATTGAAAAGTTTAAACTGACATGGCAGCTGAGTTATATAAAAAGTTTACCGTTTTACGTATAATTGTATACATTCCTTAATTGTGTGTTCGTCAAATTGGCAACATTGTATTTCATGTATTCGAAGATCTGAGCAAATTAATATAACTGAATGTAAGTTTAAACATTGCATGATGTGTTATTGCATTTTCCTACCCACTATATGTAGCAGACTAATGTAAAAGTCATATTTCAGACATGCAGTAGCCTAGGCTATTTTGGTCAATTTGTTTTGTCTTCCTTGTGTTTTACATAAAAAATGTATGTAAAACACAAAGTTTCAAGAAAACTTTACATATTGTAGCTTTCAGAATGCCCTAGTTGTCCTGTCCCCCAGACACAAAGGCACGCTGAAGGCAGGGGCTGGTCGAGATAAAAGATGTGTAGTTTGCTTGGAAACCAAGCGCCTCACAAAAGAAGAGAGCTTGCCAGCAGCTGCCGACCCCTCGCTCTCTCCTTTTCACCACCCAGCCAGACAGACAGATCCCTGCGTCCCCAAGGGAACAGACTAGGACATGAACTGTACTTGGATTCAGAGTGATGTCTCAACCTTACTGGAGCCACATTCACTTTTTTTGTAAATACATGAGTCAATAGTTCACATTTTAAGGGATTTTGCATTTTGAGTGACCCTTGCAGGTAGTAAGATGATACTTTAAATTGTTTATGTTACACACAAGAATCTGCCGTTTGAGTTCTTTGATTATAAGTCACTTTTTTATGCTGGATGTGCAGGTTTTGAGCCCTTTGGAGAGCATGCTATTAATGCCAGTTGGGTAGCAGTCCAGGTATGTACATTTTGTATATTTCACATCTGACTATTTCGCCAGATGATAAAAAAAAAAATGTATACTGGAAAAAAAATATTCTTAATACCATTTTCATGACACGAATGAAAAACTATCTTCATTGTACATACCTTGCATTGTTTTTGGGAGAACTAATTTGTTGTATTAAGAGGACAACTAAATCTCTCTCAATCAATTTGCGACTGTTATTGTCATAGCCATATAACATAAGACAACCAATACAGGGGCTGAAGTGGTGCTTTGGGGCTGTGTTGGGATATTGAGTGGGGACAATGGTTGTCAGGGTGTCTAGACAGACTTGATAAGGATATTAAATGCAAACAAAGGGCTGCTTTGTGGCAGGGTCATGACCATGGTCAAACAAGCTTCTATTCAATATTTATGGGACCTGGCGTGGCCAGTTGTCCTGTGTTATGGAGCCGGCTGTTAAGATCACACTTAGCGCTAAAAATTCAAATGTACTCTAGTTCAGACAACAGATAGTGTTATAAATTATATATATTTTCCCTCATCAATATGTAGTTTAATCAATTAACATAGAATTTTATCGATCGATGATGTGCTCATTTGTTAAGAGACTGAATAGGCAAACACAAAGACGACTACAAGTGAATACAAAATATTCAAATTATTTATTGGTGTCCCTGACCAATTCGCCCATATTATTGAATTGCACATTGTGCTTTTTCATTTTGTTCTGTTTGAAAAAAAAATTAAGACACTGACACTCTAAATCAATTATTGTAAGGTGACATTGGTTTTATGTTGTGAAATATTTGTCATATAAGTATAGAAATAAAATA
Source organism: Esox masquinongy (assembly GCA_016801175.1). Lineage (NCBI taxonomy): Eukaryota > Metazoa > Chordata > Actinopteri > Esociformes > Esocidae > Esox > Esox masquinongy. Next base: position 108,593 of record JACXGI010000175.1, on the reverse strand, counting down.
TTATTGCCTGCTGAAATACAGACGGGTGACAAATTAAAGGGAAAAGTGTCCCAGTGAAGTGTTGGGCCACCACAAGCCACCAGAACAGCTTCAATGCGCATTTGTATTGATTCTGAGTATGTGGAACTATACTGGAGTTGATGCAACACCAGTCTTCCAAAAGATATTTCCTCATTTGGTGTTTTGGTGGTGGTGGTGGTGGTGGTGGTGGTGGTGGTGGTGGTGGTGGTGGTGGTGGTGGTGGTGGTGGTGGTGGTGGA